>PVHY01007979.1:0-64297 GCA_004024945.1 Uropsilus gracilis
ACCTCAATTCTATGGCCCCCCCCAGGCCCCCCCTTCATACTGAAGCGCAGGACTTGGGTGATACGGGTCTCAAAGAGGCGGAAAGCAGCTCTACTGTCTTCTCGGAGAACCTTAACCTGGAAGCCTGAGGGATTTTAGAAGGGAAAAAGGTTAGTTCTCCCACACTGAGAGGACTGCAAGGCCACACCAAAGAGGCTACCTGGTTCATAGGAGCAGGCACAGCCAAAGAGCCTGAGGGCAGCGCAAGGCCAGGCAGGGAGGAGACTGACCGTAATCCACCCGGGGATAGTAGCAGGCAAACTTCATCCTGAACCCGTCCTGATCCTGCAGGCCCCGCTCCAGGGCACGACGCAGCCGAGGGCACTTTCCTGAAGTCAGGGGCCCAGATGAGACAGTGCAGGGTCCCATGTCGCCCACTTCCCAGTCTTCCCCTCAGGCCCCACAGCTCACCCTCAGCACACTGGCAGACGTCCCCAGAACACAGCGTGGACAGAAGTTTGCTCTTAGTTGGTGCCCCGTAAAACACAGAACATTTGCGCTCTGGAGAAGAGCAGAGAGGGGAGTGAGGGCTCTCGGTGCTGAGCAGCCACAGTTGCTCCTGCCTTCCTCCACTGCCCAGCCTCCATTCCCCTACAAAGGAATACCATGCCTCCCAGGGCTCCCGAAGCACTAACCGGGGTTATAGTAGTCATACAGCGTGGCGCTGGCTGGTTGCACCAGCCCCACGGCCACCTCCTGCACAGCTCCAAAGCCCACACACTCCCGGGAGGTGGAGACCTGGTGAGGGGACAGGCGGTCAGGGACAGCAGGCTGCTGCTGCGCTGAGTCTCCTTGATCTGTCTCTGGTTCCCTTTGTTCTTCAGTGTCCTTCACATTCTCTGAACTTCTGGGCACTGGAATGCTAAAAACCATTCCCAAGGTCTCTGCTGACTTCACTATCAAGATGACCTCAGTCCAGCCTCTGGTACAGGCTCTGTGTACATGGCCACATTCTCCCTGAAACTCTCCCCGCAGGCTGGCACTTCCCTTCCTTTGTGCTCCCTGGGGGAGGTCTCCACTCCCCTGCTTATCTCCTAGACTGATGACTCCCAAGCTCACTTTCAGTCATATTCTTGCAGGGATTTTTTGCAGGGTGTCTAAATTTTCCAAATTCATTCTGACTGCCATCCTCTTTCCCCACCCACCCCTCACCGAACTTTCTCGCCCTCCCTCCCCCAAAAGCTTTGTCACTAATACACACAGGCTGGCCTGGTCTGCCATAAGCTACAGCAGGTGCTATCACCCTGCCTGGCTTCTGTGACCCAACCACTTCCAGGCCCAGGTCCCCTTCTTCACATCCACACAGGTCAGGTCCAGCCCCATACCTGGCCAGGTCCCCCTGTCTGCTCCCCCATGCCTAGGCTCCTGGATGATAAGTACCCAACCCGAAAATCTTGTTGACTCTTCATTTTCTGTTGTGTTCAAGCAACCTCTCCGCCTGGCTTGTGCACACTGAACAGGGGTCTCCCTGTTAGTGCTGTTAGTCAGTAGTCATGTCCCTTTTCACGTGTTCTCTAAGAAGTTCAATAAATGTTTAAAATTATGTCTGAGAACCATCAGAGAGTGGATAACTCTGTTCTAGTCAAGGTAGACCATGGAAAGAGAACCTCATCTATGACACCATTGCTTTATAGAAGAAAATATATTTAATATCAAAAACCAAAAATATATATCTAGGAAGGTCAACAACAAAACAGGGGTGGCCGCTCAAGTTGAATGAATCCAGCCTCCCACAAGGCTCTCCCTCAAGTCTTTCCCAGCTGACTGGCACTGGCCCCCAAGCCACTTCAGGGGCTCACCCCAAAGGCACCTCCCGGACACCGCATTGGCACTTTCTTGTCCTGTGTCCCTACCCCCATCCCAAGTTCTCTCTAAGAGCTCTGGCTGCAAGCACAGCTATCTCTTGGGAAACCTCACCCCAGTTCAGTATACCCCATGCCATTCACTCCCTTGTTGCCCTGCTCACCGAATCAAAGTACAGCAGGACGTGGGGCCCCTCGGTCTCAAAGTGACTCACATACCGATCTACGAGGGAGGTCAGCTGTTGGGGAAGGGAGAGGTTACAGGGGGGTGACCCTGGGTCCTGCACAGACAGGGCCTGGCAAGTGAGGTCGCTCTGGGATGGGGCTGGTGTGAGGGAGAAGGGCAGCTGACCATACCTTCTCTAGATCAGCCTGCAGTGCGTGGAACCCGCTCAGGAGAGTGATGTCGGCGATGGCCATGCCTACTGGCCCCAGCTTGCCGTTCTGCCTACAGAGAACAGAACCGTTGTCTGCACCAGAGGCAGACCCCCAGTTTCTGTCCTGCCTCCACAGTCCAAGTCCAGCAGGGCCCCACCTGCAGCCCCCAGCACTCACCAGATGCACACCGTATATTGCACTCTGGACTCCTGTTCCTCAGCCACCTTGGGTGCCTCCCTCCTGCGGCGGCTCCTCCGCCCCTCAAACAGCTGCAGGGATGTCACAGGCCGGGACTGGGCCCCTGGGTCATCCCCAACTGGAGGGTCATCACCATACTCGTAATCCAAGTAGTCCTCGTTTGCTTCCACTGTGTGGGGATGGCATTGAGGTGTGGGCCCTGGCACTGCCCCTTCAGGGCCCCACAGCCTCCAACACTAAGACTCACTTGTGTACTCAACGTGGCCCATGACCGTCACTTCAATATGAAGATCCTGGCAGGTTGAGTTCTCCATGTTCAGGACATTGTAGGTGCGAAGGACCTATTTCAGCAAAGGGCAGGGAGCGGCCATGGGGTTTCTTGAGCCAGAGCACTCTCTCCTGGCCACACCTAATGGCACCTCCCCAAAGGCCTTCAGCCCCTTCTCATGTTGCCCTTCACCAGGCTAGAAAGCTAAAGGGGCCCAAGTGCTGGTTAGATGCTAAGACAGAGGTAGAGGTGGGACCCGGTCCTCAGGTGTGAGCTACATAGGGCACAAGGGAGGCTAAAATGAAACTTCTGGCTAAGGTTTGACAGAGAATGTATTTGCCACATACAACAAGCAGGGGGACTTTCAAGGCAAGGACATCTATGTAGATGACGATCTGGCTAGCTGGGTCAAGGTGCAGGGCCTCAACTGTGTGCATGGAGGAAGCTGACTGTTCTCCCAGGTTAATCTGATGGGTGTTAGCGCAGGCCAGGAACCCAGTGCTAAGACACTGGAGCCATACTGAGAAGTTCAACACTGGGGCATTGAGATGGCCTCAAGCAGCAGCTGGGATTCTGGGGGAAGGGACTTTGCCATCAGACAAGGCAACACAGGAAAAGGAGTCAGGTTTGGAACAGGCTGTGTTTGAGGTGCTGTCTAGCATGTGGGGCCTGTGGCTTGGGTTAAGGCCTGTGCTGAGGAGTCAGATGTGTGAACCATCAGCTCTGAGGAGCAGAGACCAGAGCAAGAGAAACACCCAAGATAGAGCATAGGGACCCCAGCCTTACATGCCTTCCTCCTTCCTGGACCTTGAGTGCTGCCCACAACCCAGCCCTAGTCCTGCCCTTTCCTGGGCCCCCGTGTCTAGCACCGTCAGCTCTCACCTTCAAGGTTCCTTTGCTGTTTCCTCCCACCACCACGTTGATCTTGCTGCCCAAGGAGAACTTTCAGGAGCAGAAAAGGAAAAGGAAGGTCAGCAGGTACACTGCAACTTACCTTTTCCCCTAAAAACAACTCCTGAGTTTACCCCTGCAGTGCATTATTTCACTTGCTCCTCCTAAAAGCCTTGCTGGGTGAACTGTATATATTTTCAGGTTAGAGGAGAGCAGCTCAGAAAGTAGGTGACTCCCCAGGGCACCAGGAAGTAAGTCCTCCTGAAGGATATCAAGAAGTGCTATGGAGAGTCTGAGGGAAGGGGTGGTAGACCCAGGTGAAGGGGGTTTACCTGCAGCTCCTCTTCCAGCCCCTGAACTTGGTGGTTGGACAGTTGCAGCACGTGGGACTTGGGCCCACTGCGGCCCACGGAGCTGAGCGTCACACTGAGCTCCTTCTCCTCAGTGGTGTGGGAGGCAATCCAGTACGCAGACAGGGCATCCAGGGCGATCACGGTGTCCTGAGGGGTTGGGCAAGGACTCAGACACTTGGTCTCAGGACCACCCACCCCCAGAGCCCCAGGGCAGCCCCTACCTGGGTGCTGCGGAAGCCTCCCTGGTAGCTGCCCTGATGGGTGAGCCAGGTTGCGACCTGGTCGGCCATCTCTGCCTTGCCCTCCCGTAGCAGCAGGTGCAGTAGGGCGTAGGCTGTGGTCTCAATCCACAGGGCCGGGGCCTGAGGCACGGGGCTTGCCGGGCTTTGCGGAGCCAGGGTGGGTGATACCACGTTGCCCTGTGAACTGATGACTGAGCCCCAATACAGGCTATCTGGAAGTGAAGGGATACCCACAAGTGACAGGGGTGAGGGAGAGTCCTTTGATTCTCGTCAGGCTTTCCTGATTCTATCCCAGTTATCCCTGTTCAGGCTTTCATTCCTTCTTGAGGTCTTCACTCTATTTCTCCCATTGAGTACACTCAGGGGTCCCAAGGTCACAGGCTCAGGCTCACTGGCAGGACCCCCTTGACACTCACCACCAGTTTCCTGGGCCATGGCCATGAGGTTGTTGTGTGCAACATCTTGCAGGTCCTGAGAGGCCTTAGTCAGTGTCAGGGCATACGCTGTGATGGCAGCTGCATGTGTGCCTATGAGTCCTGTACTTGCTTTTTCCCCCAAGAATGAGTTTGCTTTTGCAATGGAAGCTTCCTAGAGAAGTGGGGAAGAAGGTTGGGGGCTGGACACCTGGGTTCTGAGGAAAAAAGGGGGAGAGCTGGGGGTCACAGGAGGGTATTTTTGTGGGTATCCTTACCACTCTCTTCTTCAATGGCTCTGCATCCCCATCCTGAAAGATGGCCAGCCCATGTTGGAGAGCAATCACCACAAAGGCTGTGAGTGCCACGGTCTCGTCATTGCCCACCAAGCCCCCCTAGTTGAACAGAGGAGAAAAGATGCTGTCATGGGAGAAGCGAGGGGCATGGAGAGCTCCCACCTGGGTGCCTGGGTCTCAACCCCCAGCACCTGCATGCCCCTGTGGATGACAGGACTCGGGTCCTGAAAAGAGCCATCCTTCTGTTGCTGGGACAAAAGCCACGCAGCTGTCTCCTGCAGCTTCTCAGGGGAGCCGCCCACCTGCTCCTGGGCCAGACTTAGTGTCTTCAGCACGAAGGCCGTGAGCCTGCAGGGCAGAAAGGGGTGGCTGGGAATAGAGACTGGTCCTTACAAGGGAAAGGCCCCACTCCCCCAGGATCTCCTGTGTCGCTGTTCTGCACTCAGTATCCCCAGTACCTCTCAGAGACCACAACCACTTTCCCAGCCTCACCAGGTGCTGCTAGCCCGCTCTAACCAAGCCCCGTAGGAACCATCTGCTTTCCGAAACTGCTGTATCCGTGTGTAGCCTTGGGAGGAGAGAAGGCTACTGAGGGGACACTCACTCATCCACTCCAGGCCCAAAATCACCACACTCCCCACTGCCAAAGGTTCTCTATCTCCCCACCCCCCGACCTCTAGCCAACTGGGTTGCTCATTCCCCATTAATTGTTTTCTACTGCCCCCACTCCCACTGCCCCTGCACCAAGAACCTTTCTGGATCAGATCCACAGCATGGTCCTTGGTTTCAGGGGGTAGTGAGCTCCACTGCTCTGTCTTGTCCAAGTAGCGGGAAGCGGCAAGTGTTGGAGACAGGAGGATCATGGTCTGTTCCCCGCAGCCCTGAGGGAGCCTTAGGAGGGAGGCCAGGCCTCCTGGTGACAAGGCCCCTCCAGAGCCCAAAGTGGTCAGTGCATCTGAGGCTATAGGAGAAGGTTATATATCAAAGAGCAGGTCTGGGGAGTCTAGGTCAGAGGGTCATGGGTTAAACAGGAGTCCAAGGGTTTCACATGAATCTGAGAGTGGCCCCTGGGAAGGGATGGAGGACACACCAACCTGTAACCCTGACAAAGCTATTGAACTCTCCATCAGGGATAATATTGGGATCAGAGTTGCCAGGAATTTCCAAGGTCCGGGATCGGTGGTCTGGGAAGATGGGGGAGGTTGGCAGTCTATCCTGGTGCCCAAGTCCCCCACCATCTACAACTCCCTTAGGACACTGATGGTGAGACATCACTCACCCAGGGGGTTGAGTTCATAGACGAGCTCTTCCATGTGGATGGCCCCTTCCTTCTGTCTCAGGGAAAAGACAACTGTGAGAGACCACACAGGACTGCAGCCTGCACCGCCCAGCAGACTCCCAGGACTCAGTTGGACTTCAGAGACAGGGTTGGACCCAAATTGTGGGAGATGTCCCCAGACCAAGGTAGTGGGCCTGAGTGTTGGGCCACTGATTTGGGTAATGAGAGGATGTCAGGGGTAAGTGGGGGGTAAATCTGGAAGTCTAGAGCCCTGAATTCAGGGATGCCCCATTCACCTCAATGCGTAGAGACTTAAGCACTGCATCCCCCACTGGGAACTCAAAGGATCCTCGAGCCACCACCTTCAGGGGTATGGTAGCCGCCGCCATAGGCACCATCGAGAAGCCAACAGGCCGGGCAGAGCCTGCAGGCACCATCACCTGCTGGGCCAGCCCTCCACCCCCAGCCAGGCATAGCCCCTCCACCGGGGACACGTGGACGCTCACCTGGGGATAGGAAAGTGGTGCTAGCCAGAGCCCCAGCCCAGTTTGGCTCCCCACCCACCCCTTTCCTACCCCAGTCTCCAACACGGCTTCCCCATATGCTCAGGCTCCCAAGGGCCTCACAGTCAGATTTCTATTGAGGTAGTTGTAGAGCACAGGGCGAAGTTCGAGCTGCTCAAAGCGGCGGATAGAAACTGGCAGGCGGAGGTGCAGGTGGAACTCTCGGAACACTTGGATCCTGACTGGTGTGGCCACACACAGGCCTGAAGGATGGTGGACAGGACCAGGTCAGAGGCCTGGGGCAGCAAGGCTGCAGGGTCCCAGGAGGGAAGGTCAGGGGTGACCCAGCTCTATCCACCCCTTTCACTGCTTTCTAGCCTACCAGCCCCCAGGTACAGGCAGATGGTGGTGCAGACTTCCCCAGGCCTCTGCCCCTCTTCCTAAACTAAGAGCAGAGGACTAAGCAGTGTGCCTGAGCCAAGGGGGAGGCCTGAGGCCCAGGCAGGGTGGCTTCACCTGTGGTTTTGGATAGGCTCACACCATGGATCTCCCATGTGGTTAAAGAATCAGGAACCAGGTGTGGGACTCTGTGAGGGAAAGGCAAGAAGCCTATCACACCCGAGCGGCCCCACACATGGCCAAAGAAAGGGCCAGACCCACCACATGCCCTTACTGGAGGAAGCGGTCTACTGATTGCACATTCCAGAGCCAGTTTTCTGGGAAGACGCTGCGCACCGGAATATCATCTTCCTCTATCAGGTCCTCCTCTTGCAGGGTCTCTAGGACTGGGGAGCCATGGAAGAAGGGAGTTTGGAGGAGCTCACTTGGCCCTTCCAGAAACCCCCACCTGTCCCTTAGCCCCAAGCAGCCCCTCACCTCGGGCAAGGTTCCCCTGTTCTCTGGCCCGGGTCTTCTTGCGCAGACCCTCAGCAAACAGGCAGCAGGACAGGAAGGTCTCCCGGCAGTCTGACTTACTCACACGGGCTGCCCGCTGCTCACAAGAGCGGATCATGGGCAGCCGTGTCAGCCCATCCTGGCAGCAGCGCCTGGCCTCTGGGGAAGAATACTGGCCCACTGCCCGGCCAGGTGAGAGCATGAGGGAACAAAATGGAAAGACACCTCGCTCCCCAGCCTGACCAGGACTCACCCTGTGAGACCAGCAACGCAAAAGAAACCAATGGAGGACAGCCTCCTGCCCATCCACCTTCAACCCCAGGACTGGATCTTTGGCCCCAGTACCATGTCCTCGCTCATGCAGGGTAGACCCCTCCTCCTGACCCCTGCCAAAGGGGAGCGCTTACGTCGTTTCACGGGCACCCACACTCACACTTCTCACTAATCTCCTTTTGGAAGCTCACATCTCTTTTATTCCGGGCTTTCTTTGCCTTGGGACAGCTCAGACCTGGGAGAGAGCAGGTGGGCAAGTACATGTGCGGCCTCCCACTGACCTGCCCCTCAGTCCCTACTTATCTCCCACTGCCCACTCCCCTTCTTCCCCTGTTCTCACTTTCTCTGACTGAGGTCAACATAGTGCCATCAGAAAAGGCCAGACCAGCTCCCTGGAACACTTCAAGGGCTCCATCCCCACCCCCAGGGCCACAGCCAAGGTTATAGCTGTTCATAACTTCGAAGACCTGCCAAGAAAAGGCAGGATGTTACAGAGACAGGAGTGGCTGAGGGGCAGACAGTATGGACATGCATGAAGAGAGACAAAACAGGGAAACAGAGGCCACAGGGGCCAAGGCTTCTTGGAAGACAGGGATGACAGGGGTGGGGGAGTTGCTCGGGAGTCTACAGGCCAAGGCTCAGGACTCCAGGCAGCATAAGCATAGATCACGGGGGGTGGGGTTGGGAGGCCCTGACGAACCTTGGCCATGTTGAGAGGTTTGTGGGATGTGCCACCCACAGCATACAGCGCCGTGTCCACAGCTCCCAGGGCCACCAGGGCTGGAGAGTCAGTGTGCAGGTTGAGCTTTATTTGATCCCCAGGACGATACTCCCTGCTTTCATCCACTTTCAACTCCAGCTGGCAGAGGTGGGAAGTGGGAGGCAGTCAGAGTAGGGAGAAGCTTCAGTCCTGTACATCCTCAATATGACCCAAACTAAACCCAGGCCCTAGTCCCAGTTATTCTCTTAACCCCTGTAAAGAGCCGGGTGAAGGAGAGTGACTAAGGACAAAGAGAGACTGAACTCAACCAAAGAGACTGGACATTTATGCTTACGTTCATTCCCAGCCTCTTTGGCTGAGTTCAATCTTTCTTGTTGTCCTTTACAAACCCCCATGCCAACACACCACGCGCGCGCACACACACACACGCACATCCCATCTGCCCCAATGCCATTACCTTGCCTTCACAGGCCCCTGTCTGGATGTCCACTCGCAGGGAGTTGGCCACTGGGCTGCCCCCGTGATAGTAGAAGGCCACAAAGTAAAAGGAGGGTGCCAGATCGTGGTTCACAAGTATGGAGACTGAGGTCAGGATCCTCCTGGGCTCTCGATCAAGTTTCACAATTTGGCCCCGGGACAGGATCTGGGCCAAGAGTGGTTTGCTCAGGGCTCTTTCCTGCAGAAGACCCTGATGCAGCCCTGCCCCCCTCTGTGACGTGGCGCATGCATACCATGTAGTAGTAGTGGGAGAAGCTGGCCCCACTGACACCCACGGTTCGCAGGTTCAGGTTAAAAGTGTCCCCAATACGAGGAGCTCGAGGATCGGGTCGCTCAATGGATAGAAATGCTGAGCCTCTTGTGGGTGGGGCTCTCACTGTGAGCCTGGCTATGGCTGGATGGGGGGAGCCTGCAGACACCTGGAGAAAGGGGGTTAGGGATAGGTTATTGGCAAAGACCCAGTCCCCTAGTTTTTCCCCTCAGGCCTGGGCTGTGGTTCTCAGGAGCCCAACTGGCCCGATGTCCCCTGCTCTCTGAGTGGGAGTCCTACCAAGAGCTGTACTTCTGAGGCCTTCTCACTGACAGCAATGGGAACAATGACTTGGCCGCTCTCGTCTGTGTTTAGTTCAGCATTTTGGGTTGTGGAAGCAGAATTCGGGAAAGGTGTGGCAGAAACTTTGACAGGAATGCCAGAAGCTGGGGAGCCCAACATGTCACGGACCACGGCCTAGGTAGGTGGAGAAGGGGCAGGTAAAAGCCAGTGGTCAGTGAGGCCTTGTACCCTTCCAACCAACACCCCCTCCACCCACTCAGCCTCTCCTGAGAAGAAACCTGCAGCAGAAAGTGGGCCCCCGGCACGAGGTGTCGCTTGGTGTTGCTAAGGTCCACAGAGAAGGGAGATGACACAAAACGCCAGGATGTGAGCTCAGCCTCCTCCAACTCCCCCCCTGCAAGACATGAGGTGGAGAGAGGTGGAGGAGAAAGAGCCCAAGGAGAGGACAGGGGAGAAACAGGAAGAGTTACAGGAATAGCTCAAATGCTTCCCACCCTCAAGGGAGTGAACAGCTCAAGACAAAGGTCTGCTCATCTCTATGCCTGTGTGTTTGCAGGGGTCACACAGGACCCAGCACACAGGCAGCAGATAACGTGTGTGTGCTGGAGGCAGGAGTGGATGGAAGGATAGAGTGACAGATGAATGCATGAGTGAATAATAAAATGAGTCAGGGGAAGTTACCCCTTCCCCAGTAACATAGGTGGAGAGAGCCAGCCTCCTGGGGTCTTCCTGATTTGGGATCTGAGATGGAGGGGTGGTGGTAAGAAGGGCACTAGAAAACTAGGGGCAGTTCAAGAGGTTAGAGTCAAGAGCCAAGGTGATAATCAGAGGAATCCAGCTACCTGGAGACTCAATGACGGCCACTGCAACATAGAGGCGCTGCCCTGGCAGGTCAGTTATATTCACAGTAAGCTTTTCCAGAACACCCTGAACCTCAGCCTTAGAGAGGGAAATGTGGCACTTGCCATCTACCAGCTGGGGCAAAGGAAAAAACAAGACATGTATAAGATCCAAGTCTCCCACATCACCCCATTGTCTTCTATCACACCCCAACTCTCCTTCCCACCTTGACTTGACTCTCCAGGCCCCGAAGGAAAGTCTTTTCACCGTCCTCATTCAGGAGTGCAAAGCGCACATAGGCCACTCCCTGTACCGGCTTCCCATAGATGTACCTGCCACCACAGAGTGGGGAGAGGGCAAACTGAGGGCTGCAGGATAGGAAGCTGTGGTCGGGTTAGGAGGGAAGCGGGGCTGCACCGTACGTTCACACTGAATGTGGAGCCCTGGCACAGCCCCCTATGGGGCACGAGTTACCTGGCCTGGACATCAAATTGGATTTCTCCTAGAAAATCAGACTTTGTCAGGATGTAGGGCTTTCCAGGAATAATCTTCACCTCAAAGTTGGGCAGGACTGACCCAGAGAGGAGAAAGACCGTCAGGCAGTAGTGAAAGGATTCTTCAAAGATGCCCCCCCCCACCCCAGGGTTGGGGCACTGTGTCTCTCCCTTCCCCTGGCCCCCATCCACATATATACATGCTCTCACTTGCTTCACCCCTTCCTCCCCTCAGAAAAGGAAATGCCATTCCTCATGTCTCCAGTACTTACCATATTTCTTCACCTCAAATAGGGTACTGGTGTTGGATGCCAGGCCATCTGAGAACCGGGCTGATATTCTCCAAGTTCCTGACCTGAGGAGGTACGAGGCCAGGACTCAGCCCCCTTGTGAGAGAGGGCCATGAGGAACTAGGTGCCCTGCTCCCAGGGAAAGAGACTGTGGGGGGGTAAACCACAGCCCAGGGGAGCTGGGGACTGGACTCTATGTACTGCAGAGTCAGGGAGAAGGGAAGAGAGCAGTTCAGCCAGGAAACCCCGTGTGGAGCCAGCTCACTCTGAAATGTCTGGGATCATAAAATTATCCTGGAAGATGGACGAAGATGTGAACACCTCCTTCTTCCGCACAAGGAGGCCGTGAGAGTTCTGCACAGGAGCAGAGGTGATTATGGTGGGAGGTAAGTTGGCAGTCAAGCTCAAGAAAGTCAGAGGTCAGGGACTCACCTCCACAGTGACCGTGAGGGTGTCAGTGGATGGACGCATCTTTTGATCCAGAGCAAAGACCCGGTACCGAACTAAGGGGGCAGGCGAGAGAGGGTAGCTGTTAATGAGCCTGGTCCTCTGTCCCCCTCCAGGGATCAAAGTGAAGAACAAATATTTGCTAAGGAGCCTTCCTGAGCAGCCTTTTCAGGTTATCTCACTTAAGGGACAGCAAATGGGCCTCAGCAAGCTGAGAGAGAATACATGGCAAAAGCCATGGGGCTGAGACGCACCCGTCTTGCCAGGGTTATAAATAGGCTGGTCAGTCTGCACAAAGAGGTGCCCACGGCGAGAGGAGAAGAGCAGGTTGATGCCCTGAGTGTCTGTATTTCTTGACAAAGTGTCCATCAGCCATGATGACTCGGCCATCAGCTGGATATTGGGGCCTCTGTGCAGCTTATGTAGGCCACAGTTCTCCCCAGTCAGGGGGATCTGCCAGGAGAGAAGCAGTAGGTAAAACAGAACAGAAGGGAAATGAGAGACTGAGACAGAAACAGGCAAGGAGACCATTTGGAGGGAGGTGAGAGGGGAAGGAAGATAAACCAGGCTAAGACCCACCCCCAAATAAAGATGTCAAGTAGACACAGGGAACAAAGGACTGCACAGGGATGAAGTGGTATCTCATTACCTGGAGGCTGAGGAGTGTGAAGTCTTTTTCTGAGCTGAGGGTGAAGGCCACTTTGGGGGAGCAGGGAGTATTTTTCTGGTTTGGATTCCTCAGGAACACTGATCCTTTCACCACCTGTCCCTTGGGAACATCCTGGAGCAGCACTCCCACTGATAAGGGGACTCCCAGGTGAACCACAGAAGGCGCAAACAGGAGCAACCTGAGGAGAAGAGGTGCAGATGAGCAGTGGGCCTCCACTCATGCCATCTTCCCGACTGTGGCCCTTCTCCCACTGCCAGTCCTGCCCCCATTTCAAGCGCTCCAGCATCCTGCTTCCAAGACCTGGGTGCCTGCAGAGATGAGGTGAAGAAGCTAAATGCCCAGATCAGGCCCCAGAGGAGCCTCATGACTGGAGGATCCAGGAGAGATCAGATCCCTCAGTCTGTCTGCTCCTTTCTGGTCAACACCTGGATTGAAAAAGACTGGCTCTGGACCTTGCTCCTCCCCTACCCCAGCCAAGCTGGGAAACCACGTGATAGTCAAGAAATGGAACTGGCCCTGGGCCCAGTATTGGGGGTGGTGGGGTACCCTGTACACTTGGGTCCCTGAGGGAATGAGGAAACTGGCCCAGAGATAGATACTGCCTTGCCCCATTAACCCCTTTCCTCCCAGCACATGAACACCTCCCCCTCCTGGGTATATGTGAACAAATAAAGCACATGGTGTTGGAGACACGTGGCTCCTGGGTCAAGATCTCACCAAAGAAGGACCCAAAACCCTTGTCTCTTACTATAAACCCACAGAAACCACACTGCCCCAGGCAGGTTGTTGCTTTTTGTAGGACCTAGCTGGAGTTCTGCGATTTAGATCAGGTGCACCCCCACCACCCCACCAGATTTCATCTCATCATTCCTTTTTTGAACAATGAGGAAAAGCCAGAGCCCAATTTTGGTTTTACTTCTACCCCCGAGCAAGATACCCAAACACACACATCACATTAAACAAAAGACAACAGAAAACATGACAGGCAAAAGTACTTTATTTGGCAGTTTCAACCCAACATGTTAGGACTCTTCCCTGCGCTTTGCCAGTTGCCCCAGAACTTCACCTTCCTACCCCAACACAAAGCAACAGCAGCATCTTGCTGCATAACAAACAGGCAGCAGCCATGACCTTGACACAGTTTCTGGCTCCATTTCCATGGACAGCAGAGAAACACTGCCCACACCCCAGCCCAGGTCAGAGCTCAGGTAAACATTGCAGTCACGTCTGACTCCTCACAGGGATGCAAGGGAGCCCTCATCCTGGCACCCGTGCCTTCCCAAGGTGACCATCTAGGCCACTGCCAGGCAGCCTTCCTGGATGCTCCATGGTCCACTCTGGAGAGGTGAGCGATAATAAGCACAATCCTCACGTCTCTGGCAGGCGGAGGAGGGTTCCAGAAGTGGTGGAGACACTGTGCAAGAGAAAGACAAGGCTGGAGCCGGATACCTAGGCAAGGAAGTTCCCAGGTCCCGGGGAAGAAAGAGAGGAACTGGACTGCACTACAGAAAGAGGTGTGGGGGGTGGGGAGGAGAGAAGCAACTTGTGGTCACTGCTGTGATTGGCGTAGACTCACCAGTCCACCAGCTGGGCCCCAATGAGATCATGCACGTGGTAAGCGAGGCCAAGTCGCACCGCAGCAGGTGCCCGGCGGCCCAGGAGCTCTGACAGGAGTAGCTCACGGTATTTGGCCTTCCGGATCATGCCAAGGACAGCCTGGCGTCCTGGAGAGGAGGGCCAGGAGCAGAGAAAAGTGAGTCAGAAGGCCTGAGAAGCCACCAAAAGGTATTCTGGATGGGTTGAGGACCTGAGAAGTGGAGAGGATACCTTTAACAAAATACTTAATGAATTTCCCAGCTCCAGGCACCGCTAGCCACCAGCTCCCAGCATCCCGGACAGTGAGGACCCCGGCGTTCACCAGCTGCCTAAATGGGAGTAGGAAACCAGGAGAGATGAGGCCTTGAGTCCAAGAGCCCTTTTTCCTCCCTAACATTAATGTTTGGATACTAAGTCCCCAGAAACATGGGCAATTATATGAAGGGGATACATAAAGAGAAGCCTGTCCCAGTGGGGTTCAGTGCATAGCACCAGCGTGCCAACTTGTTCTGCCCCCAGCCACCTCCCCAACTCTTAGATTTCTACCCAAACAGTTTCACCTTTGCGGAGCCTTCCCTTGTCACATGAGCGGACACATGCTCAGTCCCACCCCAGGGAAGAAACAAGAATTTTTTTCTGGGCTCCTGACACTGCCTACCCCTGCCTCACCATGGGTCCTCCCACATCTTCCTGAAAAGGACTTAGATAAAGTCTCCTGAAGTGGTTATTTATTTATTTATTTTGAGACAAGGTCTTGCTATGTTTTGCCTGTGGAACCGCAGGCTCATGTTGCCCAGGGTACCACAGACTCAAGCGATCCCCAGCCTCAGCTTCCCAGGTAGCTGGGATTACAGGTGCGTGCAACCAAGCCCAGCTATTTTTTTGGGACTAGGTCTCGCTATGTGCCCCCGGCAGGACTTGAACCACGATCCCTGACCCTGGCCGTGGCTTCCTAGGCTGCCACCTACAGGCATGCGCCACCATGCCTGGCCCCGAAGTGGTATTTTTAATTTAAACTTTGTGCGATTGTTTTTTTGAACATGAATGCTTCAGGGACATAACAGTTCCAACTTTTATTCTCTTTATTTATCTATATCAGGCATTTATGGTTCCTGCCAGGTCTCTATATGCAATTGATTAGCTATCTAGATTGCCTGAATTTTAGTCCAGGGCCCTTTCCAAGACTAAAATTCTTGGAAAGATTAGGGGAGGGAATATAGACATAGGTCATTTAACAAAAAAGAAGGAAAAGGTCAAAGCCATATGGGACTGAGGAAGATGCCAGATGCCTGCCTGGCACATTCTGTGGTTCCCCAAGTCTCACGTGATCTCCGGGTCTCTGAAGCCAAAGGTCTGTGTCATCTGGTCCTGTTGGAAGCTAAGGTCCCCACAGGCTGGAAGCACGGAAGTGAGAAACTTCTGCACTGTCCCAGCATATGGTCGGCCATCGCAGGCCCTGAGCACCTGGAACCCAAGATGAGAGATGTGATCTGATCCCACCCTCATTATCACCAACCTCTCTCCCCAGGGCATCTATCTTCCTGTTTTCTATTCTTCTTGTCATCTTCCTCTCCCTCATATTACTACTTAGCAGAGCCCTATGCCCTCTCTGTGAGATGTGGATGGGGGAATTGTGTCTTCTTTTTATTTCCATGCCCCAATTTCCCTGCCCACTCCCCACCAATCATGTCACACGCACTCTGGTCCTATAGTCCTCGGTGAAGACAATTCCATGGGCGTCCAAGTCGAAGCCTAGCTGGATGATTCTGATCTCTCCCTGCTCCTGAAGCTCCTTCTGTCTCCAGAGAGATGGGAGTGAAAAGAAAGGTGTCAGGGTGAGAGGCTCTGCTACACTCCGGGCACTTTTGGGCATAGAGATTTTATCAGAATTGGGGAGTTTTTCTCTAAATAAAATGAAAACTAAGGAAAGAGAATTAGGTAGATCATCAGCAAATAGTCTTTTCCAGTGAGTTACCTACCCTCCCACCCACTAACCTCCTCTCAAATCAATACCTAATTTCTAAGACCAGTCCCATGCCAAATACTAAGATAACATAGTCACAGGCTTGCCCTCAGGAATTATTTGGAGACAATAGCAAATCCACACTCACAAAAGCATATTAACTCAACTCATAAATAAATTCATGACAGATAAAATAATCAGTGAGGAAGTAGATTTCAGTAACTTTAATTCCTAAGAAATTAACTGAGTAATATATATTCTTTTCAAATATATATAGAATATAAAATATTTAGCAAAACTGACCATATAGCACAAAGCAAGTCTCAGTAAGTTTCAGATGACTGAAATCATACTGTTTATGTTCTCTAACAATACTATTTATATCAGAAGTCAATACTTGACAAGAAAATGTTTAGAAATTAAGATATATTTTTAATCAGTCCAATAAGTCAAAGAAAATTAAAAAATTTTGAAGATATTTTGAAGTAAATGATAGTGAAAATATGTGTCAAAACTTGACAGTGTGCATATGTGGGAGGGATGGAGGGGGAAAGTGAAAAAGATAGCTTTATATATAAATATCTCAGTATTTCACTACTTACAGGGAAAGTACATCCTGACACAGACATAGTAGAAAAGAAGATGAAAGTTAATGGAAGGACAATGGAGAAGGGAGAATAAACCCAATGGTGGTGGGGAAACAGATTAATGAAAGAGAAAACATGCATACAAGAGAAATAAAGGTAAAAGTTAATTTTTTGAAAGAGCATTCAAATTAATAAGCCACTGGTAAGACTGACCAAAAGAAAGGTAAGAAAAACCTAGAAAAAGCAGACAACTACTACAAAGAATGAAATATGGTTCATCACTACAGATTCTACAGCTGGGGAAAAATGAGGTTATAAATTTTATGCTCATAAAACTTTGAAAATTCAGATGAATCTGACTAATTTCTTTCACTAGACTACACAAAAAAGGATGTAATCGGAAAGTGGGTATCTATGAAAATGAACTATATAGCTAAATACAATAGTCAGAAGACTCTAATCTTGTTTCATTCATCTAATGAAACAATATAAATACATACAGCATTGTATTACACAGTATGGTTTTGTTCATATCAAGTTCAAAAGTAGATAAAATTAAGCTATGTTGTTTGCTGGTAAACAAGCAAGTGACATTTAAAAAACTAAGAAATAGTTATTAAGTCACTTGGGATAGTAGTTATCTCCCAGAGATAGAAGGCTTTTTGAGCGGAGAATAATATATGCAGGCTGCTGGCTGCACTCCACAGTTCAATTTGGGAGGTAACTAAGTGAGCATTTACTTTATTAGCAATCTTTAAATTCCATTTGTCCATGTTTGCATTTCCTTTTGTGCAATTTCTCAAAGCTTTTTTAAAAAGTTAAGCTAACACCAGTAGATTAGAAACAACAAATCCTTGACAAGAAGTCTGACTCCACCTGACTCATCTTCCTCAGAAAACTGGAGCTAGTCTCCATCTTCTTTTTCTTCCCCCTTTTCTTCTTCAGAGCACGTCATTAACCTGCTAAATCCAATGGACAGGTTTTGGATATTATTTTACGTCATCTCTTTACAGACTACTGTGAATCACTGGTCCAAACACTGCCACGACTCCATCTTCTTGAAAACCTCTACTTTCTCAACAAGTCTCTTCCTGGGCTCCTCCTGACTCTGGCAATTCCTTCTCAATCTCTTTCACAGACTCTTCTTTCTCATTCTATTAGTGGACTGCAAATGTTAAGGCACATTAACAGTCACTTAGGGGCAGTAGTTAAAAGATGTAGATTCCCAGATCCTACCCTAAGAGGTTTTATTTTGTTAGCACTGAATGACTCCCAGGAAACTGTATTTTTAAATAGGCAGTTTCTGATACAGATACTACTCAGGATGTACTTTGAAAAATGCTACCTTAAATGCTGGCCCCTCCCAACATTATGAATTTGGCCCTATTATCTTTTACTGGGGTCCTTAACCTTAGACCTCAAAGGATTTGTGAAACATGTACCACGACCACCACTGCGCTCTCCCTCCCCAAACAATTCATGTATGTTGTATGTATGTGACACAACACATAATTCTAGATACTCACAGAATTCATTTTTTAAATTTAAAAAAAGGTTAAAAATCACACCTCTACTCACTTTACTCACTCTTTCAACCCCATCTCAAAGCATTCCCTAAGTGAATCACTGCTCACACATCAATGACATTCAATTTTTTAACACAGAGGAATCTCCTGTGATTCTTCAGACTTCTCCAGAAGTCTCTCCGAATCCTAATATCCAACCATCCACATTTGCCTTTGGATGCTCCACAAGCACCTCCAACTCAATTTGTACAAAAATTAACACAACTGTCCGGGACAAAACTCTGTGCTCCTCCTACTCTATGCACTCCACCAAGCAACCATTCAGTCTGTCATCTGGAACATCTGCTCTCCTTCCTCTTCCTACTGTCTATATCTCTTGCCCTGACCCACCTTCCCCCTCTCTACTATACAGCCCCAAATTAAGCCTTGCAGTACTCGGCTGCAGTATCTTAAGTGATCCCCGTCTCACTTCACTACTTCCAATCCACCCAACACACCACTGCCTGTGTAATTCTGCCAGACCACCACCTTCAACGTTAAGATGGAAACAACCATTTGGCACAAGCCAATCCAAATCTGGTATCTGCTTGCATTCCCAGTGCTGTAGGCACAACCTAAGACTCCCCCAAGGCTTTGCGCTTCCACCTCCATGATTTGGCAAGCTCACTAGTGCAGGAGCATCTGAGAGTGTTCTCAATAGGATATGTAATATCCTCTTTGGCGCCACAGTGCATCAGAGAGCACCAGGCCGAAGACCTGACATTTGGCCCAATGGCAGACTGGCTGGCCGACAGAGTGAGTGACGGGACCCTCAGGAGTGTCGGCTAGTACGGGAAGTAGTTTCAGTGGGTGACGCCCCTCACCAGCTGCCGGTCAGCGACCGTCCGGTCGGGTACGAGGCTGTACACCTGGCTCCGGAGCGCAATGGGCGGCAGAGCATCCTCGAACAGGCGCCGCGGGAACAGCTGCACCAGCTCGGCCACTGCGGCACGCGCCGACCCTGGGCGGAGAGACCACACTGAGACCTGAGCGGGGGCAGGGGGCGGGGATTCGACGAAGGGGAGCTGTTCTACCCACGGACCAAGGCTAGGTAGCTCGCCCAGGGTTGTCATGGTTACCTGACTCGCTCCTCAAAGGATCTGCCTCCGCTGGGCCTCGTTCCCGCCGCCTCTTCACTCCAAAAGTCTCCGGGACCAGACTATGTCTCTTCCGGCTCATAGCTCGGGATCTTACAGTGCCGGGACAGAGGTAGGCGTTGAGCGAAAAGATCACGAAAATGGTTTTCCGGCGCAGAGTAGTGACGTTGAGCATCAACTTGTCATCGCTCGGGACCTCGCCGGGAGCGTCGGTGCCAACGCGGCCAGCAGCGCTACCTCCCACCATCGCCACGCCTCTGCTGCTGATTGGCTTCCCCGGACAGCACTCGCTTCCGGGGCCGCCTATGGTGTGGAGGTGCGCCAGGGGGCCACGTTGTGATAACACCCTCCCACTCCCCACCCCCACCCCACCCACCCCGCCTCTGCCTCCACAGCTGTTTGCCCCCTCGCCGTCGCTGAATGATTGCGTCACCAACCACAGGGTTGGGGGAGCCACCTTTATGCATTCCTTTTGGACTTCTGACCTGCCTGTCATGGCGTCATAACCCTGCGGAAGTGGAAGTCATGGTTGGCGGGCTTTGAGGTAACCAGAGCCTTGATCTGAGAGTCATCATCCCTCTTAACCCCACTGCCTTTGGAGAAATTGAAACTGGGGTGTAAGTCGGAGAAGGTAGAATTTGCATGTTGGCTTAAGTGAATCGAGTCAAGCAGAAGGTGAGTTTTTTTTTTTTAAAGAATCAAGATTGGGGACTTGACCTGAGGAACAACCTCCAGGTAGCTTTGGGAAAGTTGACTTCTGAGCTTCGCAATGAGAATTTTATATGGTTTACAAAGAAAACATGTTTAAGGATTGGGGTAGATGAATGTATCTGTCATATTGTCTATACAGAGAGGAAAACAAGGATGGTTGTTTGCATTTACCCTCTCTATTTAGGACCTTGTCTTCTGGGAACTAGGGGTTCTGTTGGCCAGGGGGCTTTTGTTGCTGACACAGCAGCTTCACTCAGTCAGCCCAGCTGTGTCTTGGGGCTTTGGCCTGTGCCCCTTATTTGAGACCAGGGACAGGGATACCTTTTTAATTTTTTGGTTGTATTTTCCATATACCTTGGCCATGTTTCTCTTTGAAGGACTGGGGTCTGATTACTTCAAGACCAGAGCCTAGCAAACTCTTGATCCAGAGCTCTCCTTCCCACTTCCCAGGCCTCCTACATCAAAGGGGAACATCCCCACTCACCCACCTCAGGACCTGATGAAGCCCAGAGAGACCAAGAGGAAAACTGGGAAGCTAGAGGTAGCTGAGCCACCCAAGAAGCTCCCAGTACTTTCACTGCCCACAGACCCTGCCCTCTACTCTGGGCCCTTTCCTTTCTACCGGCGCCCTTCCGAACTGGGCTGCTTCTCCCTGGATGCACAACGCCAGTACCATGGAGATGCTCGAGCCTTGCGCTATTACAGTCCACCCCCCACCAATGGTCCAGGTCCCAGCTTTGACCTCAGAGATGGATACCCTGATCGATACCAGCCCCGGGACGAGGCGATCCAAGAGAGGCTGGACCATTTGCTACGCTGGCTTTTGGAGCACCGAGACCAGCTGGAGGGGTGAGCAAGTAGATCTAGAGGTTGTACCTAACTTCCAAAATTAGGAGTTCATTCCTTACAAGGAGTTTAGGCTAGTCTTTGGGGGAGTATCTGGGGTGATGCTTCTATCAACCCTTCACATTCTGTCTCACAGGGGTCCAGGCTGGCTGGCAGGGGCCATAGTGACATGGCGGGGGCACCTGACAAAATTGCTGACAACACCATATGAGCGACAGGAGGGCTGGCAGCTGGCAGCTTCCCGGTTCCAGGGAACACTGTACCTGAGTGAGGTAGAGACACCAGCTGCCCAGGCTCAGAGGCTTTCCCGGCCACCTCTCCTGCAGGAGTTTACATACATGGGGTATAAGTTCGAGCAGTATATGTGTGCAGGTGAGAGCTGACCCTGCTCTGTATCCCTCACCCTTCTCTGCCAGATTCCCAGTCCCTACTGCTGCTGCTGCTTCTCTTCTTGTACAGACAAACCTGGAAGCTCCCCGGACCCCTCTGGGGAGGTTAACACCAACGTAGCCTTCTGCTCTGTACTACGCAGCCGCCTGGGAAACCACCCTCTGCTCTTCTCAGGGGAGGTAGACTGCACAGATCCTAAGGCCCCATCTGCACAGCCTCCCACCTGCTACGTGGAGCTTAAGACCTCCAAGGAGATGCACAGTCCTGGCCAGTGGAGGAGCTTCTACAGGTTCAGGATGGGGCGGTTGTGACAAAAGCCTAGAAATGACAGCTTGGAAAGGGACTTGGCAGGGAAGATGATGAGGCTGGGGGGTGAAGGACTGACATCTTGCCTTTCCTGATAGACACAAGCTCCTGAAATGGTGGGCTCAGTCATTTCTCCCAGGGGTGCCAAATGTTGTGGCTGGCTTCCGCAACCCTGAGGGTCTCGTCTGTTCCCTCAAGACTTTTCCTACCATGAAGATGTTTGAATATGTCAGGGTAAGGAGGTGGTGTCACAGCTCCCATCTGTGTGGCCCCCCTCAGTGTGCCCTAGCTCAAACGCAGGCCTGGGGCCATAGACCGCTTGCCTTCCCCTCCCCTCTTCCTGGCCCTCACTGTCAGTCTTCCAGCTCCTCCTATTTTCTCCAGAATGACCGTGATGGCTGGAATCCCTCTGTGTGCATGAACTTCTGTGCTGCCTTCCTTACATTTGCCCAGAACACAGTCATTCAGGACGACCCCAGGTGAGGTCTTTAACTCCACCCCTCCCCTCTGGGTCTCCAAAGCTCGGTCTCCCCTTTCAGCTGGTGACTCCATCTGTCCCTAGGCTTGTCTATCTCTTCTCTTGGGAGCCTGGTGGCCCAGTTACAGTGTCTGAACATCAAGATGCACCCCACGCTTTCCTACCTGTGTGGTTCGTGGAAGCCATGACCCAGGACCTCCCACCACTCTCCAAGGAACCCTCTCCCAAGGACTGATGCTTCAGAGGGGCTGTTCCTGTTTCCGTGTACACAGATAAAGGCATATGTCTAAGTGTTTCTCCTGCTGTGTCTTTGATCTGAGTTATCTCTGTCTATGCCTCAAGGATACACCAGTGCTTTTCTGTTTTATTATCACATTTTTACATGGGGTCATTCACTGAGTATAAAGGCTGGCAGCAAAGACGATGTCCCTCCGTAGCAGTGTAGCTGCTGTCTCCATCTTGGCACCTAGCACGGGCTCACCTACCAGGCGGGCCGCCCCCCTCAGTGAGCGACACATCTCAGCCAGGCGCTGGATGCAGCGGACCACCAGGCCCTCAGGGGTCCCTGAGAGCCCTGCCAACTCAGAGAAAGGCTGTATGGGAAGCAAGATGAGAACCGAATGTGGTAGGCCTGGGCAGCCTCTCTCTAGTCAGCCAGTCGCAGAACCCCAGGCCTCAGTTACTTACCATGCCGCGGGCCCACTCATACACAACCTCAACCAGCCCAAAGTTCAGCTTCCCCACAAATTCTTCCACTGTTTGGTTCAGGCCACAGGCCACCTGGACCTCTCCAATCCGCTTGGCCACAGCCCGGACACGTTCCACTCCCTGAACACGGGGAAGGGGAAGTTAAGCCTGCTTTCCCACACCAAGGTGGGTAACCTGGGATCAAGGAAGAAGCCCTTTCAGCTCTTAGGGGCACTTACAGGGCTGGAGGGGTTAACTTGGGGTATACGTGGGGTGGGCACTGGGAACACTGCAATCGAGTGAGAGGGGTAGGTGTCCTGTACCTGTTTAAGAGGGCTGGGGAGCTGATCCCCAGAGTCCCCGGGGCTCTGACAGACCAGACCAGAGAGCAGTGCAGCAATCTCCTCCGGCCGCAGGGTACTCAGTGCGTTGTCGAACATGAGCTCAGTGAGGAGCAGCTCGTGGCTGCTCATGGCACAAGCTACGCGCCCTGCCAGCTTCACAGTGCCCGCCTCATCTACATAACCCAGGGTTCGGAGCACCTGGAAGTAAGATGGAGGTGTTGGGAGCCAGCTGTCTGCCTCCTCATGGGCCCTCAACTTCCCCCGCCCCTCACCTCTACTCTCTGGTGGTACTCAGGGAGCAGCAGCAGTGACTGATCCGACAGCAGGAAGCGCAGCCGCTCCATCTCCTTCTGTATCTGCATTCGCTCCCGAAGCTTCAAGTACTGTGGAGAGTCACAGCCACAGCACATTAGTCCTCTGGCCTCAGCAGAGACACTGAGGGCAAGGGTTGAGGTTGAGCAAACAGTCCGTCAGTAATGGAGAGGAAAAACCCCCTTCCCACCTGGGAGCTGGCACCCAGGACCTACCTGGGCAGGGAAACGGGGGCTATGCACACACTGAGCCCCCCGGATTAGCTCCTCCAGCTTCCGAGCCCGGAGCCCCCCTTCCACCACTGACACAGCTTTGAGCTGCAGGTCATTGACGGGGTCAAGAGTAGAGGGTCCTGCTGGGTAGGCCTGAGCCAGGCGCAGCAGTTCTTGGACAGCAGTGGTCACAGCTGCCAAGGGGGGATCCTTCCTGAGGAAGGGGTAGGCCTTAAGACCTGGGGCAGAGGTTTCTCTTCCATGGGAAGAGGGAGCCTCTCCAACCACCCTTCCTCTCCACCTGGTCCCCCTCCCCAGCATCTCTACTTGAATTTTGGTTGCTGCCTCTTGCTGAAATCTTCCAAAATCTTCTCCCCATTCACCCGGAGCACCTTGGTGGTGACAGCCACCAGGTCTCCTGGCTGGAGCTTGGCCACAGTGTGGTCACAGGGCCCTGTGAAAAGCGGAGAACAGGGTCAGGCCTCATTGTGGACTGGGCACACCACTGCACTACCAACAGAAACCCAGATGTGCCCCATTCTCACCTTCAGGTAGGAATAGCTTGAATCCCACAAGGTCATCTGGGTACGGTACTTCTGGGGTGGCCGGTGCCTTCCCCTGTGGGGCCTCAGACACAGGCTTATCACACAGGACCAGGGTTGTGAATAGTCTGCTGATGGAATTTGAGGAAACCTGGGGGGAGTGGGGAGGCCAGGCCAAGGCAATGTGGGACATCAAAAGTAGAGACCAGCTCTCCCCTCAGGCAGGGGTCACAAAGCAGCCTCTTAGGACCCACCAGTGTAGACTGGAAACCAAGTCAAGCAAATAGAGCAGATTTACGATGGGCTCAAGGAGGTGGTCGTGAAGCGGTGATGGGAAGGAAAGAGGGTGGGAAGGTAAAGTGAGAGCACTGGTAACCGCAATTAGCAAGCCGGAGAGCCAGAGGTAGGGCTCAATCCTCCCTCTGGGCTCCAAATTCCATTGCCCTCACCTGCAGGATCACACCCAGCGCGTTGCAATGTTCCTGATTCCTCACAATCACCACCCTTCCGGCCGAGAGCGATTTTAGCCCATTCACAGACTCTATGATGTGTCGCTGAACACCCACAAAGGAGATATGGGAGGAAGTAGTCCCAGTCACTAGGACTGGCTTCAGGAGCATCCAGAATATCTCATTTCCTTCCTCACCTCCACCACCACCCCAACACTCACACACACTCACCTGGATCATGCTCCGGATCTCTGTCAGTTCCTCCCCCCAGCTATAATACTCAGGCAGGTCAGCCAGTTGGCCAGTCACATCGGGCTCTTCCAAGGCACTTAGCCTCTTGCTCAGTTGAGCCAGAGCCTGTTCATGGGCCTGAACGAAAGCAGGAAGAGGTGTGAAATAACAGTCTGCAGGTCCAAGCTGCCACAACCCCCCACAATCACCCCACTGGCCTCTAGATACCCACCTCTTCCCAGCCCCCCTCCCCCGCTGTTTTGTATACCAGTCACCCCAGTCTCACCTTGCTATCTTTGCGGGATGGAAACTCAGAGAAGCTCCTCTTCATCATGTCCTCTACCCTGAGGGCATCCACCCGCAGCAGGTTGAGGATCATGGTGTAGGTGAGGCGAAACTGGGACTGCAGCTGGGATGGCTTCCCCTACTCAGAAAGATCAATGAGGTCAGCCCTGCAGGGACTGTCTGCTCACAGATCTAGTCCCAGCTCTGCAATCTGGGACCCTAGCCACATGTTTGGTTACTTTCTTTGCAAGGTTAATGAAATTAGACCCTAAAAAGTCCCATCTAGCGCTGTATTCATCATGGAGAAAGATCAAGAAATGTGCTCCAATCTCATCCTGGGATTTACTCATGCAGACCTTGGCTTCTCCCAAGCAAAAGGGAAAAGGGAAAAAAGGAGAGGGGATGCAAGCTGGATGAGAAAGAATCCAGCTGGCGTCCAGAGCTGAGCGACACCTGGCCTTAAGCAGCCCCGGCTCACCATCATCATACGGTGCAGGTCTGCCATCTCGGGCACACGGCCCTTGCAGAGCAGGATGACAGTGCCTGTGGGGTCCAGGCCCCTCCGCCCCGCCCGGCCTGCCATCTGCACATACTCCCCGGGGAGCAGGTCCCGGAAGGCAGAGCCGTCGTGCTTGCGCATGGAGTCAAACACCACTGTGCGGGCTGGCATATTCACACCCATGGCGAAAGTCTCTGTGGCAAATAAGACCTGGATGGGGGAGAGTGGGTCAATACAGTGCTGCATGTGTACACCCAGCCCTGGTCTAAAGAATACCAGCATGTGCTCCCAGCAGCAGGATACCAGGGGCCTTTTAGGAGCCCTTCTTGGGTAGCACCCAGCAATAAACCAGTTTCCTGAATTTTACCAGCCTAATATCTCACAAAGCATTTCAAATTGCATTTATTCTGATGATTAAAGATGTCATACACTTGCTTGCTCTTTGAGGTTCTCTTCTAAATACTGCCTCTTTGTATCTTACTCAACCCCATTTAAAGATGGGAAGACTAAAATTCTAGAAGTAAAGTAATTTCAGTCAGGTCCCAAACCAGGTTAATGACCAGCACACTATTCTGCCTAAGTACCTGTCCCTTCATCCCACAGGCAACCCCTAGAAGGCAGGGAGTGCCCTGGAGTTACCCTCCTAGCAGTATGCATACCTTGACCAGGCCACGGCTGAAGAGCATCTCCACGATTTCCTTGAGAATGGGCAGGATGCCACTGTGGTGAACACCCAGGCCACGGTGCAGGAGCTCAGACATGTGCAGGACCTGTGGGGGGGGCCAGGGCTTATGGTCAGGAGTAGGGTGGTGGACAGTTCAACCCCCACCAGTATCCAAGGGCCACCACCTCACCTGGGGCAGTTGGCGGTCAGAGCCTCGGAGGCGAGCGAGGCAGCGTTGCAGGAAGAGGTGAATTTCACTCTTCTCTGAACTTGTGGTGAGGTCAAGGGAGGTAAGACTGGAAGCCTGCTCATCACAGCGGCCCCGAGAGAAGGTGAACACCACCACTGGCAGCTGTGCACGGGTGCGGAGGGAGGCCAGGAGAGACAAGTACACACCACGATCCTGAGGAAGGAGGCAGAAGGGGCAGTGGCTGAGTGGGTTCAGCTCAGCGTACAAGGAGGTAAAGCAGTGCTCAAAACTCAAATCCAAACCCCCAGGTTTGAATGAGGAGGGAAAGAAGAGGAAGAAAGGTGGAGACAGTTTCACCTGTGCAGGGCCCCCCTGATGCGTGGGCTGCTTGGCCCCAAAGGTCTGGGCATGCTTGCTCATCCTCTCCTTCTTGGCCTCCACTGCTGCATAGTACCTGAAACACCGGGAGGGACAACGATGTCAGTCACTCCTAACAAGGCCCACCCTGACTCTTCCCCCACTTACGCTTACCCCTTTGTGTGGAAGGCACCTCGGGAGTCCAGCAACAGGAAAAGCTCCCCCTGGGTCTTGGGGCTGTTTCCCGTGAAGAGATAATGCTCCAGGGGGACAGGGCGGGCAACCGTGCTGATGACATAGATCTGGCGACGCTTCAGTCGCCTGAATGGAGAGGAAGAGACACATCTGTGGTGACCCTAAAGAAAGGAACCCACATGCCTACCACCTGCCTGCTCTGGCTTTACCCACCCTTTTCTAGGAACCAGATTAGAAGGCAGTCCTCATCATCTCACCTCTCAACATGCAAAGTGATTTGGGCCCAAGAGGGATCCCACAGACACACAGGTGAAAGTATTCTCCCCCACACCTGACCACTGTCCTTCTGTGGTGATCTCCCACCAATCCCAATTCAAAAAAACTATAGCCCCTTTTACCCAAGCACCCCAGGGCATACATCTCACCCAATCCAGTCAGCAAACTCAAGGGCGTTGGGGACGGTAGCGCTCAGAAGGATGATGGAGACGTGGTCAGGGAGCATAATGAGTACCTCCTCCCACACGACCCCTCGCTGGCAAGGGGGTAGACAAGTCACAGGCAGCTCAGAGGGGGCTATCATCCTGCCCCTAGGGAAGTGGCAGAGGGTTCCATTTGGGGGCAAAGGAGGCAACCAAGGATGTGTGGAAAAGGGGAGCTGCTGAATTAATTCCAGAGGAAAGAACTGCAGAGAGCTGGAGTTCCCAAGTCCCTTACCTCAGCATCATTGATATAGTGAACTTCATCAAAGATGACCCACTCCAGGTCTCGGATGACATCTGAGCCGCTGTATAGCATGGAGCTGGAGAGAACAGGCCACAAGCTGATACCCTTCTGGCTCTCATCTCCACCCTCTAAACCAACATGCTCTGCCTTAACTTCCTGACAAAAATCCACCCCTATCAAGTGCCCAACTCTCACCGAAGGATCTCTGTTGTCATAATGAGGCAGGAGGCCTCTGGGTGCAGCTGCACATCCCCAGTGAGCAGCCCCACATCTCCAAATGTGTTTCGGAAGTCCCGGAACTTTTGGTTGCTCAGAGCCTTGATGGGCGAGGTGTAGATGGTACTGGGTGGAGGGAGAAGAGTTAGCAGAGTTAGCAACCACTCCTTACAGACTGAGCTCAGCACCTCCTTTTCCACCCTGAGCTTTCTGAGAAGCATGCCTCAGGACTCAGATGCCCCCCACCCCTTCATCCAAACTGCCTTCATATTCTCCCTTATAACACAACTAGAAAAACACTCTCCACTGACCCTTCCTAAAGCTACACAGGTCATTTTTTTAACCTCTCTCTTCCTATCTTCTCATTTCTCTTTAGGTTCCTGTCTCAGACTCTCCCCCAAACCTCTCATCTAAAGGATGGGGTGGAGGCCGGGCACGGTGGCTTGTGCTTGTAAGCTTTAGCCTATGAAGCGGCCGGGGCTAGGGATCGTGGTTCGAGTCCCACCTGGGGCCGTAGCGAGACCTAGTTCCAAAAAAAAAAAATAGCTGGGCGTGGTGGTGCGCGCCTGTCATCCCAGCTACCTGGGAAGCTGAGGCTGGGGATTGCTTGAGTCTGTGGTACTCCAGGCAAAAAGAGCCTGGGGTTCCACAGGCAAAAATAGCAAGACCTAGTCTCAAAAAAAAAAAAAAGGATGGGGTAGAAGGCAGCCAGTTAGCTCAGTTGGTTAGAGCGTGATGCTGATAAAGGATGGGGTTGGGGTGGAGAGAAGGTTGCAGAAGCAGGGGATTAGCCGTGGGGATGGGGGAGGGGCTGTACCGCGTCATGTGTTTCTGGGCAAGGGCAATGGCATATTCAGCTACAACTGTCTTTCCCGCCGAAGTGTGAGCTGCGACGAAGACAGAGTTGTGCCGTTCCAAGTGCAGAATGGCCTGTTTCTGAAACACATCCGGCTCAAAGGCCCACTGTGGGAGAGAAACAGATGGGGGCTGAAGAAGAGAGGTGGGCAATAGGGAGAAGACCAGAGGGGAGAAAGGCTAAGACAGAGACCCAAGGCTGGCCCAGGAGGCATCTGTCCTCTCATGGGGAGAGGAAGCAAGGGAGTAGCTGGAAAAGGTGAGAGTGCAAGCATGGGCCACGCTACCTGGAAAGCTGGCTGGGGAATAAGGCGGTAGAAGTCACCAACAGGGGAGGTGACATCCACAGGAATGGCCCACTGCTCCTGCAGTATGGGTTTGGGGGCTTCTGGGGGTGATTCCACTGTGGATGCTTCCTGGACAAGTCAGGGTAGGGAAGATAAAGACACAGTCAGAGATTTCTGTTACTGTCCCTCCTAAAAATTCTCCAGTCTCCCCTGGCATCCAGCCAAGCCAGTCTACTATCTACCACCAAGAACAACTAACCTTCAACACTAGGTCCTCCAGGCTGCTCACTCGGGCCAGAGAAGCAGTACTGGGAGAAGCGAAAACTATGTCCCCTCTGGGACCTCCTGGTTCCACTGCCTCACTGTCATCATCATCACCCCCACCCAAATCCAGGGGCTCTAGCAGACGGCTGAGGCTGAGCAACCCAGGAGCTGGAGCTGGCTGATCTGAGGAGACAAAGTGAGAGGTGTGGGCACATCCATCTTTGTTCTATAAAAGGGCATTTCTCCTGTGCCCCATCTCCTAACTAAAACTTACCCTTCGGTACAAAGTCCATACCCTTCTTGAAGCCAGGTGGAACAGTGAGAAGATCTGGAAGAGACAGAGACAGATGAGAGCTACTGCATACTTTGTACAGTTGTACATCACAAAATCCTCAATGCAGATACCACAGATGGGCATGTGTGTGGCAATTTTCCAAGAAATGACACTAGACTGTTGTAGATGGGGTATCTTTTACTAATATGTTCAAAAGCAAGGAAGGGTTGGTAACAAGTCAGTGATAGTCTC
Source organism: Uropsilus gracilis (assembly GCA_004024945.1). NCBI lineage: Eukaryota > Metazoa > Chordata > Mammalia > Eulipotyphla > Talpidae > Uropsilus > Uropsilus gracilis. The sequence continues at coordinate 29,720 of PVHY01007979.1, forward strand.
AGACCTGCTCCTCAGGACCCAGACCTGGAGCCCTGCCTCCCAAAGGTCTATCCTAGCACCACTTCACCTTTCTCAAAGTCTATCTCCTCCTCTGTCTCTTCCCGGGTGCTCAGATCTGTTATGGTAGGTTCATCCATTCCACCTGGAGAGAGGTTGGAAAAACAGGAATTCATGGGGTCGGGATGATACAGAAAGGGTATGGAAACTTTCCCTAGAGACCAAAGGATTTCTTTTCTTTTCTTTCAATTTTTATTTTTCAGAGACTAGGTCTCGCTATATTGCCCAGGGTAGACCTGAACATGAGGACTCAAGTGATCCCTAACCTTGGCTTCCCAGGTAGCTGGGATTACAGGTGCACCTAACCACACCTGGCAGGACTCCATTTCTGACCAGCCCATTTCTGACCACCCCAAATTCACAATCACCTGGCCAGAAAGGGTACTGTGTTGGATTCCCCCATAAGGACTGGGAGGTGGGTCCTGGGGGCCGCTGAAGAGACAAGGAGGTCGTGGCTGACAGGTTTGTATTCTCCAGCAGAACCTGAGGCAAGAGATCAGAGCCCCAGTGAAGATTATCTCCGACCACTCTTTTCCCAGCCCTACTTTGCGGGGCCCCTGACCTCTTACCTCCTTGTAGCCTAGTATCTGGCCTGTGGTTGGGTGTCTCTGAGCCTGTAGGTCGGAGGGAATTGGGGCACCCTGTGAGACCAGGAGAGACCAAGGATCCATCTTCCTCTGCCATTTTCTGGAGAAAAGAAGCGTAATTTTCAGGTTTTCATTTTCTGCTGTCCTAGCTTCCTTCAGAGAGCCATTTGCCTAGTACAGGCCTCCAGATCCCTCACCGGGCTGAGTACTCCAAACCGTGCAGAGGCAGCCAGGCCGGAGATGACAGAAACAGTTTCTCTGCTTCTTGCTGCAGATCTGGGGCACAAGGAGGGAGGCCATGGGGGAGCTGGAACAAGGGAATGAGGATAGACATTAGATGAGTGATCATAGTAAGATGCAGGCAAAAGAGAAGTAATGGGACCCTTACTTAGATTAGAAATGGTTGCTGTCCTAGAGAGACTAGGACAATCAGGCTAAAGCGGTATTTCCCCAACGACATCCTGATTTACAGAACAAACTGTCTGCTACCGAATTACCTTGCATTCTGGGTTCAGTAACTCCTTTACAGCTACTAGATACAGTTTTTTGGGTCTCGGAATATTTAGGGCTTAACCTAGGAATCTGTATTTTTTTAAAAGCTCCCCACAAAGAAACCTGAGAACAACTAGTTTAGGGAAAAGGGTTCCAGACCTAAGAATAAAGAGTCGGAGGCTCAAGCTAGCATCTCAGCCCCCACCAAGTGCCCTGGCGCTTGGCGACAGGAGATTTCAAGGAGAAAAAACATTTGAAAGAGCAGAACTCTTAGTTCTCTCGACCACAGCAGGTTCGCTGGGCTGGGATCTGTCCAGCACCAATTCCGGCCCGCGTGACAGATGTCTAGAAATAGGAGAGTGAAGTCGCGCGCGGTTCGACTGTGAGGAAGGTGGAGGTTTTAAGTTCAACATGGTTCAAAAGGTAGCGTCAAAAGTCACTCACGGTGCTCTCTGGAACCCCAGGTACATTCAGCAGCTCCCAGTGCCCGGTGCATCCCAGCTCCACGGCCCGAAGGGGCAGGTCCAGAGGACCTAGGGGGGGCAACACTAAAAGAAAAGGTCAGAGGTCAAAGGTTAAGGGTCATTCCCTCGTCTACTCCTTCTTTCCACCTTCCTCCCTCTCACCGAGTCGCTCTGTCTCCATCATCAGGTACCCAAGGCCGGTGCCCCGCAAACCGGAAGTGCAGGCAGGAGCCTTGGTGTAAGCCGCGCCCCAGAAAGGGCGGAAGTAGAGGCTATATCCGGCACACACCCCCGCCGCGGGCGTGGCTGAGCGCTACCTCGGGGCCGACCTGAACTTGCAGAAGGCCGGGCGGAAGTATCTGCTCCTCGGGCAGCCTTGGTTACCGCGTTCTCCGCCCCGTTTTACGTCATCTCTCTGAGCCCGCTATCCGCTGCCCGCGCGGGCGCCGCCCGAGACCGTGGGGCCCAAGTTGCCGCCCCTTCAGGTAAAGCTTTTTCCTTTCCACTCTTCGCCCCGTTTTTACGAACTCTTTCTCTTCTTCCCTTCCTCGGTCCTCTGAGAGCGCTGCGTGGGTTGCGCTGCCTCCTCTGCCTTTCGTACCCCGCGGTTGCCATACTACCCCAGAGGGTAAGGGGGTCTGGTACCTTGTTTTTGGCGATGGAGGACGTGTTTCTCCCTTCCCGGACCGTGTGGTGACCCAACTCGCTGGGTCCATGATTTCTAGAGAGAGGAGGGGATGCTGCTTGATCCCTACGAGCGGGGGCATGGATGGCAGACTGGCTCAAGCAAGGGGTAGGGAAAGGCAAAAGCCAAGAATAGACATCTGGAGGGGTGGGGTTGGGTATAAGTGTGAACAGTTTGTGAACTCTGGGTGGTGACAGTGGAGAAAGATGTGTTGGGCTCTGCCTTGAATCAGGAGCCACAATGTTGGTGATACCCCCTGGACTGAGCGAGGAGGAAGAGGCTCTACAGAAGAAATTCAACAAACTCAAGAAAAAGGTGAGGGAGCCTTTGTGGGCATAGCCCAACATCCCACAGACTGCACTGAGAACAACCGGGGTGAGTGTGCAGGGGGTGGAGGCATTATTCTTGCTCCTACTGGCAACTTGTTACCTTTCAGAGTAGCTTTAGAGATGTGTGTCTCAAATCTTGGTGTGCATCTTCTGTTCTATGTAGTTCACCACAGAGTTGGCTTCCTTGTCTACAGCTTTTAGTTTCACCTGAGAACTGGTGAAAGCCCTACTTGCTTTTTCAGAGTCCATCCATTGTTTTCCTGATACGCTTAAAACCTGATAACCTTCCTGATAGCTTTAAAATTGAGGTTATTGTTTTCTCCTATATTGTAATGTAGTCTCTCTTGATTTTCCAAATAAAATTGACCACATTCATTTCTCCTACCTGTTTAGTATCAAAATCTCATCTTTGAGTTCTTTGCAATTTGCATAGCCAAACACTTTCCTAGTCTTGATTCTTCCTTTAAAGTAATTTCTCCTGTTCTTTTTTTTCTTTCTTTTTTTTTTTTTCTGTGTATTCTGTAATAGGTCTTTGCTGGCACTCACCTAGACCATTATAATGGCCTCTGAACAAGTTTTTCAGTGTTTTTTAGACAGACTTCATTGCTATTAAATTGATCCATTGCAAACACAAAACTCTGCCCCACTTTTCCTCAAAATCCATGACACTTTCACATAGTTTATACAAGTTTTAATTTGACTTTCCTTATTAGTCAATGAGAACTGATTACTAGTCCCCAAACTTGCATTCCCAAAGCCTTCTTTTCTTGTAGCTTTGTCATTCTGTTTTCTTTAAAGATCCTTTCTTTCCCTTTGGTGTTGTGCTCATTCTACTCAGGGGCCAATTTAATAGCCATTTGACCTCAGAAAATATTACTTGCTCTCAGCTGCAGGCAGTCTGCATCACTTGTAGTCACTGTGGACAATCCAGTCTAGTCATTTTTATTTCTCAGATCAAGCTTCTTGAGGGGAAAGTCTGAATTATAGGTTCTTGTGTATCTCTGATAACAGGTAACAACATGTTCTTGTTAATAAGCAGGGAATGAATGAAAAAAGGCACACATACTTGCAGGTTAGATCCTGGAGCTATGGTCCACAAGTTAATTTCTTGTCTTTGACTTCAAAAACTAAGACTCTAGAAAGCCTCTGAACACCATGGTGTTGACAGTGTAGATGACTGAGGGACCATTTATGAGAGGCAGGTCTGCCTCAGTGTACCACTTTAGAGGTGCCATTCACTTTATTTCTCTGATGAAGGTATCCCCTGATGTGATGCATCTGGGGACCTTGGGAGAGGACCTGATCAAGGACTGACTGTCACTGACCTCTTTCATCTCATTTCTATTCCCAGAAAAAGGCATTGCTGGCTCTGAAGAAACAAAGTAGTAGCAGCACAGCCAGCCAGGGCGGGGTCAAGCGCTGTGAGTGATGGGGAAATGGGAGTAGACTGGAAGTGGTAAGCACAAGGCTGACCTCTGTCACAGCTTGGCCAACATAATGCCTCTTTCCCCCACAACCTCAGCACTGTCAGAGCAGCCTGTAGTAGACACAGCCACAGCAACAGAACAGGCAAAACAGCTGGTGAAGTCAGGAGCCATCAGTGCCATCAAGGCTGAGACCAAGAACTCAGGCTTCAAACGTTCTCGAACCTTAGAGGGGAAGTTAAAGGTAAGCACAAGCAGAAGATTGTTCCAGAAACACTTGACTTCAGAGGGCATCCAACCAAATCGTAATGGGGGTAGGTTGAGCAAAAAAGTAATATGTTCAATCATGGGTATCAGGTTTATCTATAAAATGGAGCTATAAAGATATGAATTCTCTTCATATTTTGTGCCTCTAAGCCTTAGTGTACAAGAGTTTTTTGCCTGTGGTGTTCTAAGGAGTTAACAGGCTGGAAGTGTTGCCAGGTTCAAAAAAAATGTTAGGTCATTTACCCATAATCAAATAAGAAAGATACAACGGACTAGAAAGAAGAGAGATACAGGCCAGAGGAAACCAAATGAGGCTGAGGGAAGAGGACTACCTCTGTACCATAGCCACATTGAGGTAGTTTTTTTTTTACGTTCCCAGGACCCTGAGAAGGGGCCAGTCCCCACTTTCCAGCCATTCCAAAGGAGTATATCTGCTGACGACGATTTGCAAGAGGTAATGGTTCCCACATCTCTGTCCCTGAGGGCCTGGGTAGTACGGGTACTGAGAAAGATAGGAGGCCCACATATTTTGGGCCACATACCAGCAGCTAGAAACCATCTTAACTGTCCTTGGTCTCTTTTTCAGTCATCCAGACGTCCCCAGAGGAAGTCTCTGTATGAGAGGTTAGAGCATTACAGATGGAACTGTTTCCTACCAGGGATGAGGGGTGGGAGGGTTTGATTGCCTGAGTCCTTGGGAGGTTTTGGGCTGGGGTGGAAGGAGCAAGGACTGCACAGGGAGTGTTGAGTCTCACGAGGCCATTCTTCATTGTCTGCCTCTCTCAGCTTTGTGTCTTCCAGTGATAGACTTCGGGAATTGGGGCCAGATGGGGAAGAATCAGAGGGCTCAGGGCCTGGAGATGGCCCCCCTCGAAGCTTTGACTGGGGCTATGAAGAGCGTGTTGGTTCCCGCTCTTCGGCTTCCCCTCCCCGAAACCGCAGTCGGGACCGCAGTCGGGAACGAAATCGGGACAGAGATCGAGATCGAGAACGGGATCGAGACAGAGATCGGGACCGAGACCGGAACCGGAACAGAGATCGAGACCGGAATCGAGATAGAGACAGGGATCGGGATCGAGACCGAGACCGAGATGGCCCTTTCCGCAGTGAGTGGTCTTGACTGGTGGGAAAGGTAACCTCGAAGTGGCTCATGTGGGTGAAGGGCTACGTAACTGGTCTTTCATGACGTGATTCCTGTTCCCACAGGGTCGGACTCATTTCCTGAACGCCGGACCCCAAGAAAGGGAAATACTCTGTATGTGCATGGAGAAGACATGACGCCCACCCTCCTCCATGAGGCCTTCTCTCCCTTTGGAACCATCATTGACCTCTCCATGGACCCACCCAGAAAGTAAGAGGGCCATAATCCTGGGAGAGCCAGGAGCCTGAGACTGAGGGAGAACCAGCCTGTCTCCTGTGACCTGGTTATTAACGCTAGACCTGACTGGGTCTGGAAGAGTCCACAGGCCCTATACTGACCCTGTTTTCTCTCATCCCAGCTGTGCCTTCGTCACCTATGAAAAGATGGAGTCTGCAGATCAGGCCGTTGCTGAGGTTGGAATTTCCCAGCTCTGTTCTTCCTATCCTTTCTGCCACCCTCATGTTTTCTCTTGAAAGTACTGGGAGCCAGGAGGAAATCATTTCCTCTCATCAAACCCAGTCTCTCCCTGTTCACACAGGAAATCTTACTCTCAGATCCCTGCTCAGTCTGCTCCTAAGATGGCAACTGCTAGAAATCCTTTGGTTGATCTGTAATGTTTCTCCCCATCCTCTGCTCCCTCCCTTCTGCCCCAGCTCAACGGGACCCAGGTGGATTCTGTGCAACTCAAAGTCAGCATTGCCCGAAAACAGCCCATGCTGGACGCCGCCACTGGCAAGTCAGTCTGGGGCTCCCTAGGTAAGAATGGGAGTCTTCCTCACCCTGTCCCCCAGAGCACCTCTTCTTTTTGTTTCCTGTCCCTGTCTCCCTAGACAGAAGTGTAGAGGTCTGGATTTGTATAGAGGCTGGAATGTGGAAGAAGATGCCCGAGCGGGTGGGTGGGAAAGGTGAGATTTTCATGCAGCCTTGTTCATGCAGAGTGTAGTGTAGCTGATTTACACAGTAAGTGTTTGAAGTTAGGGATCTGGAACTGAGTCGTGAGGTGAGGAAGGTTGTAGATTGGCTCAGGGTGGCTGCAAAATGTTAGAAGCAGCAAGGATGGCTGGATTTGAAGAAGAGATGATGCAGGGCTGGGCTGGGGACTCTTCAGGGAATGTGTACGCAAGTAGGGCTGTTTCTCTTGTCCTCCTGATGTGTTGGGCTGAAGTTGAGGAGGCAGAAGGAGAGGTTGGACCACTGAAGCCAAGGACTATGAGGAGGGAGTGGTTAACAGTGTTATGGTACAAGAAACTTTTGGGGGGAAGGGTTGTGCACTTGGAATCCTCAGTGATTCCATGTCTGAGTGAAGAGAGGGACACATCACATCCAGGAAGGAACGAGGAAGGAACACCCCAAGCAGAGTGCTTAGGGGCCTAAGCTATACCCAAAATGAGTTCTTCTGATAGGGTTAGTGCATTTCTCAGTAAAACTCTTTACCTGAAAATAGATTTTCCTGGCAACAGTCTAGGCAGAAAGAAGGATTCAGAGTGAGGGTGATGATTTAAGATAAAAGAAACTAGTAAGAAATTACCAGCCTCTTAACAAAGGGCCACAAATATTCTCATTTTTAATTTTTGATCTTCTGGAGTTAACATTGTTCACATGTCTCAAGAATAACATTTTCAGATTTTTTAAGACCATTACAACATCTACTTGTGCCCCCTGAACAGTGGTCATGCCTAGCAGGGCAGTGAATGGATTGGTATTCACTGACCTGAGGGAACCAGGGGACAGAGGCCATTTCAGCCACCAGAGGGCAGCATGGAGACTAATAGGCTAGTCTCCATGCTAGAGGCCTACTAGTCTCCATGCTAGAGGCCAGGAGCGAGGTGGTCACTCTGGGTCAGGTCTGACCACTGCACTCCTTCAGGTCTTAACTAATGCTTTCCTCCCTCCCTAGCTGTCCAGAACAGCCCTGTGGGTTGCCACCGGGACAAGAGAACCCAGATTGTCTACAGTGATGACATCTACAAGGAAAACCTTGTGGATGGCTTCTAGGGAATGGAGCTGGATTCTGTGTGCCTCATCTGCCCTGACATTGGTCTCAGTAAAACACTGAGGAAGAAGCTCACCCATTTCCCTCAGCCTCTGGTTTTTCAGCAGTTGGGATTGGGGTTAAGCCTTTAAAAACGGCTGTTAGATTTGACCTCAGTTGTAACGACATGACCAGTGCACGTCTCCCACTCCCTTTTCCCAAAAGGATCTTGAACACAGGTGTTGTCACAGCTGTTTTAATTTGATCTCATGCCCCTTTCCAGCAGGAAACCCTTCATAGAAAACCCAGATCCTCGTCTTTGAGTTTCTCCTTTAGCCAGGGCAGCACTTGGAAGAGGTTGATGTGAAAGTCTCGGGCGTGGGCAGGTACCTGCTTCTGCCTACCCTGGTCCTTGCAGACATCCTCCACTCCCCAACTGATCACACCAACCTGAAGACGGGCAGGGTGCCATGGGTGCTCTGGTAGAGTGCTTCCCTAGCCTCTGCAGGTGCACCTGTGGTTGGTGCATCTGAGCTATCCTGGAGGAGTCAGGCCTGGCCGCAGCCTGGCCTCTGGCACAGGCGGGATATGGGGCCCGGAGCTTGCTAGTTCAAGGAATAATCTTAAGGTAGGCAGGCTCCTCATGCAGTAAACTTCCCCACTTTGGAGCCCATACTGACCACTTGGCCTCTCCCCTAGATGGGGAAGGGGGAACTCACTTGAATGAAGCGACTCTTCTTATGAATGATCAGAGGACCACCAGAATCACCTGCAGAGGGGAGAAGACATGAGAAAAAGCCTCTTGGGCCTCGGGAACTTGTGGCAAAACCAAGAGTCTTCTCTCACCTTTGCAAGTGTTGGGGTCAGCATAAGGGTACACCCCACCAGTGCAAAGGAACCTGGGGGTGACCACCTCAGAGATATCCTTGACTTTGTCATAGCCTGGGGCATATCGAGCATCTCTCTCACAGCTCTCTCTCTAGATGAGGTGGGAAGCACAGAGGAGAAAAGTCTGGTGAACCAAGCTTGCCTAGGAGAGTGGGGCCCTAGAGGACCCCCAGAACCCTGCGTGCCCACCTTGTCCCCATTCTTGATGTAGACCTCCCTCCGAACCAGCGTCTTCTTATCCTCAGACACAAACAGTGCTTTGACATCTGCTGCAGGGAGTAGCTCTTGCACTAGACGGATGGACAGATGGGGTCATTGAGTGCTCTGCTCACCCTTCTTTGCTTTCATTATTCACCCTCCGCCCCTGACTGCCACCTGGACATCCTCCATTCCTATGGCTGCCCCTCTTCCCACTTATCTCCTGGAATCTTAGCCTTGGGCTACTTGCCCAAATGTCTTACTATGTTGCTGGCAAGTGGTTGACCGAGGAAGCCTCAAAGCTTGATTTGTTCCCTCAGTGCAGGGGAGGCAAATGGGCCTGTTGAGAGATGAGTGCCAGGTGACTCCAGAGCGCCTGCCCACCAGCCCCCCTCTCCCAGCCTTTCCCCTCAGATCCAGGGGCCTCACCTGAGAGTCTGGTCATACTTCAGCTTCTTCTTGAGCTTGACCAGGGCTACATCATAGTCATAAAATTCAGGAATTCCTTTGTCTGCTTTCCCATTGATGTTGTACTTGGGGTGAAATAGTACTTCTGCTATCTCCAAGTCCTGCCGCTTGCCTCCTGAAGTAGGAGAATGGCATCAATGCATCATTCTAAGGCAGCCTGCCTCTTGGTCATCCCTAACTCAAGTCTACTCATTCCCTCCTGGGGGGAAGCATGGAAGAAGGAGGAGTGGGGTCTTGAAGTGAGAGGTAGAGCAAGCTCAGAGGGTGTGGCTGGGACTTGCTCCAGACTGATTCTCAGGGTCCTTACCCACGTTGACCTTGATGGAGTGTGTCTGGTCTTCCACTGTGAAGCAATGTGCTGCTGTCAGCACAAAGTACTCCGACACCACGGCCCCCATGCAGTTCTCGTGTCCCTTGGATGGGCGCTGATAACACAAGGGGGGAGCTACTTTTGCAAACACCACAGTCTAATGGGAGCTTTTTTGCACACACACACACCCCGTTTCATGCTGGTCTTGCCTCCCACATGTTCTCACATGAGGGTGCTGTGCTTACGGTCACTGAGATCTTGGCCTGCCATGGTTGCTTGTGGTAAGCATTGCCTTCCTTGTGCTCCCACACCATGCCACAAAGACCCAGGGTCCGAGTTTCATCTGGCAAGAAAGTGCAAAAGCTGGGGACGCTTTGCTCCCAAATGGCAGCAGCCTAGTGGGGAAAGACATGTACGTGTATGGGGAAAAGAGGCCCTTGAGGAGGAGAGGACAGGCAGGAGCATTGTGTCCTGATATTGAGGACCAGGAACTGCTATGGTTTAGTGAAAAGAACTTTGGATTAAGAGACTGCAGATCTAGCTGTTTTCAGGCCCAACTCATTAATTTGCTATCCCTTGGCCTTAGTTTACCCATCTATAAAATGGGGAACTTAACATATCTGGCATCCTTCAGACCTCTGTTACTCTAAGATCACAAAGTGAACACTGCCAGGGAATTTTTTTTTTGTTTTTGTTTTTGTTTGTTTTTTTTGAGACTGGGTCTTGCTATTTTTGTCCGTGGAACCGCAGGCTCTCGTTGCCCGGGGTACCACAGACTCAAGCAATCCCCAGCCTCAGCTTCCCAGGTAGCTGGGATGACAGGCACGCGCCACCACACCCAGCTATTTTTTTGGAACTAGGTCTCACTACGGGCCCCAGGCGGGACTTGAACCGCGATCCCTAGCCCCGGCCGCTTCATAGGCTGAAGCTTGCAAGCACGAGCCACCATGCCCAGCCTGCCAGGGAATTAATAGTAACCCTGAGGTGGAGGAGTAAGAAAGACTTTCTAGGATACCAAGGCTGCACAAGGTCACCTGAGTGACCTTGGGGGACCCAGGGGAGCTGAGTCTGTTGATAGTCTTGTGCCTGTCAGCCATCTTCTTACCAAGCATTTGGAAGAAAACACTTTCCAGGTTTTCCATGTCCTTGACTCTGAATACATGTTGCTCTTTATCCTTCTTAGAAGCCAAAGCATTGATCTTCTCTTGGTCCACCAGAGGACCAACCCCAAACACATAGACATCTGAGGGTGGAAGAGGGAGGGTGAAGGCACAGGTCCGGGGGGCTTAGAAAGCAAATTGCTGGGTCCTGGATAGGTCACTCACCCAGATAATCCTCCCTAGGGTTTTTGCGATCTCTACCAATGTCCAGCAAGTCCCGGATGTCATGAATAACAGTGACTGGATCTCCACCCATGTTGTGCAAGCCTGCAGAAGAGACAAGGACCATAAAGGTGGGATAGAGGAAGGAAGAGGTCGAGAGATAAACTGACCGGAAGCAGTGACATTGCTGGGTGAGCAGGTGGGGGAGGAGATGGACAGATCACAGTTTTAAGGAACAGGATCCCTTGTAAGGGTTACAGGAATAGTCATCATGGTTACACCCATGAGCAGCATCTAGAGTCCCAATCATGAATCTAGTGCGACATAAATTTTTTTTTTTTTGAGACTAGGTCTCGCTATTTCTTCCCGTGGAACCACAGGCTCCCGTTGCCCAGGGTACCACAGACTCAAGCAATCCCCAGCCTCAGCTTCCCAGGTAGCTGGGATTACAGGCACACGCCACCATGCCCAGCTATTTTTTTTTTTTTTTGGAACTAGGTCTCGCTGCAGGCCCCAGGCAGGACTCGGACCACGATCCCTAGCCCCAGCCACTTCATAGGCTGAAGCTTACAAGCACGAGCCACCATGCCCAGCCCAAGTGTGACATAAAATTAAAAGTCACACCTAGGAAAGAGTGGGGAGTTGGGGGTAAGAGAAAGTTCCCTCTGACCATCTGTCATGAGAATGATGACATGGCGGGTGCGGTTCCAGCCTTCAGGGGGTTCATTCCTGGGCCAGCTCATCATGCTGTACACTGCCTGGAGGGCCTTTTTGGTGTTTGTCCCTGCCTTCAACTTATGGTCTGTGGAAAGAGACAAGGTCATCACCTTCTAGTCTTCTGGGCCATCCTTGATCCCCCCCCTTCCTCCCCCGAAGACCTACCAGCAACTTAGTGCCCACATCTTCAAGTTTTTGAGTTAATTATCACCCCACTTGATTTTCACCACAAAGTGACCCTCAGCCCCCTACGCATTTCCACAAACTACCTTCCCCAATGGCCCTAATGTCTAACCATGGACTGCAAAGTGGCTCTCCCTGCTCCCTTACGTGGTCTCACTACCCCCTCCTCACAACACTCTTAAATGTCCTATCCCCAAAGCAAACTTCCCGCCACTGTCTTCCCAACCTCTGACCTTTGTAGTTTATTTGGTTGAGCTTTTCTGTAACCCAGTCTGCATCACTGCTCTCTGGTTGCGACACTCTAACCAGAACTTTGGGATTTGTAGCATATGTCACCAGAGCATATTTTGGTTTCACCCCATAACTTGCCACCTATAGGTGAGAGGAACAAACAGTCATGACATTGGAAGTAAAATGTTATGGCTGGAAGGTTCTGAGGGAACAGGAAATGTCATACATAGAACAAGGCTCAGGCAGCCCTTGTCATTCTGAGGTCCAAATGGAAAATCAAGAAATTCTTTCAACTAAAAGAAGGGAGCATAGAATACAACCTGTGGGTTTTGGGACCCAGTGGCTCAGAGGGGCTGGGAGCACCAGGAAGCTAGTCCTGTCAGGACAATGAGGTCCCACATTCAGGAAAGGGGTTCCACCTTCTCAATGAAGTCTCTGAGACAATTCTTGGCCTGTGTGAAGTTCTGAGCCCCAACACTCTCTGAAGCATCCAGCACCAGGTAGATGTTCATAGAACCTGAGGGGTCCAGGACAATCTTCCTCTTCTGTAGTTCGCCTGGGTGCCACCAGAGAGACTCCAGCTCCAGCATGTGTGGTTTTTCTGGTCCTTCTCCTTCCTCCCCCAACATCTTGCCCTGCCTCCAAACCTGGACTGTGCCCATCCTCGGCATCAACTCCTTCTATGGTCTCCGTCAGGGAAGACAGGAAGGCTTCAGCCACCTCTTCAGGGGAGTCGTACATAAAGGAGTCTGGGAAAGGTGAGAAAGGTCAGATGTCCAGGAGGGTCAGGACGCTGACTGGAGAGCTGGTGGTGGGTTTCTGGACTGGGAGGGACTCAGAAGTGGGGAAGATCAGGGGGGCGAGGGGTTGTCAAAATGAGGAAGGAGCTAGATGGTTCTATGAGTAAAGACAGTGCCCTAGTGTGGGGACAACAGGTTGGGAGGATGGTCTGACCTGAGAGCCCAGGTCAAGGGTCACCTTGGCAGGAAGGCTCTGTTCCACTCCAAGAGCCACCTTCCTGACAGGTTCGCCGCTGAGAGCCTCGCAGCGTGAGCCCCCGTCTGCAGTAGTAAGTCACAGTGTCCTCAAGGCGGTACTGTGTGCCCACCTTCCGTGTGCCAATGGGGATGCCAGGATTGGGGCAGTAGGCCCCTGCAGAGGTACAACACACAGAGGTGAGTGCAGGGCCTGAGGCCCAGATGACAAAGTAGAGCAAGACTTGGTTCTGGTTGCTCACCCTGGAGCATGGTACCCTCCGCATCCCACCCCCTCCAACCCCTCACAGGAGATGCTTCTCACCTCCATTGTCACAGATGGCTGTTTGCCCATCCCACCGGCCATTGGCCTGGCAGGTGCGGTTGGCAGAGCCCCGAAGAGTGTAACCATCATAGCAGCGGAAAGAGATCTCATCACTCAAATTGTAGTAGGGGGCTCGGGGCCAGTACTCCCCATTCTCAAAGTCTTGTGGTCTTGGACAGCGAATTGCTTTGGGGGAGGGAAACAAGTAGTAGTTACTGAAGCCAAGGGCTGCCTTTTAGGATACCCCTCCTGGTCTTGGGGGCCCTGTCACAGTGCCCTCTCTGTCTCTGAGCATCTACCCATCAGTCCCCAAAGAATATCCAACCCACAGCTGCTCCACCCTCCCCATTCTTCAGTATTATTTGAACAGCCTGGGCTGCCAGGCACAGGGTAAAGGCTTAGCAAAGGTGAGCATTCTGTTCTCTCCCTACTGCCAACCCTATAACGGTTCCACTCTGGCTCAGCCCAACTTCTGGCCTGCCTGTTCTCCCCAAAACTCTAATCTCATCCTAGTCTACAACTGGCTGCCACCTTTCTGCCTTCTGAGCCCACCATCGTGGCCCTCCAACCTCTGCATTCTGCCTTCTTGACAATCCTTTCGTCTTGGGTTTTCAGGGTGCTCCAGGTCCCTGTGATTCGACAGGTGCGAGCCTGCACAGGGTAGGGGTAGAAGCCAGAGGGACACTCATATTCCAGAGCCTGGCCCCCCTTGAGAAGCTGGAAGGTGCCGCCTTTGATCTCTACTCCCTCCAGAGAGCAGGGGGGTTGGGGCTCAATCACAGGCAACGGCGTACTCACACCTGAAGGGAAAGATCACTGAAGCTCAGCCTCACAAGGTCAAGGAGGGATGCTGGGACAGCAGCAGGGGGAGGTGACCCTCACTTACCTCTGGACAAGAGGCTCAGAACTAAGGGCACCAGATAGAAGAGGATGTTGACATTGCTCCCCATGGTGGTGGAAGGAGAGAAGCCGGGGCTAGGGCCCGATGGCTTGTCCCAGCTTGTACTGCGTGTCTGCTTGGCTCAGTGTCCAAGCTGAAACTCCTGCCCTGGGCCTGGTGGCACTCCCTCCCCCTGCCCCCCACACCCCCCAGCCTTTTATGCAATCTATTCTGGCACCTGAAGCTTGCTCCGCCTGCCCATCCACATCACTTTCCGGAATGCCCTAGCAGGGGGGGTCCCCCTGAGCAGCCAGTCAAGGAAATAGAAACTGCGGAATTCCCCACCCTTTGCTGCCCAAGGTCCAGGACTCCCCTCTGGCACCTCCCCTCAGTCCTGCCCAGTGTGCCCTGACTGCCCGCTTTGGGACCAGAACTAAGGCCTCAGTTCACTCCCTTGTTGACTCTCATGGAGCAGAGTCCAGTCTCTGTTTGTCTAGCAGGCCTATGACCTGCCTCATTGCAGTTCCTGGAATCGTTCCCACCTTCCCCACTGCTGGCCAGTCCCTAGGCAGAGGCACAGACAGATGTGGAAGTTGTTGATTTTTATTAATTCCATAACTGGGGAATTTCCATTGAAAGTGAGAGTGGAAGACAGCAGAGGGTGGGTGGGGTGCTGGCAGGAGTGCTGGGGATTCCCCAGCTTGAAGGTGCTGCTGGAAACTGTTGCAGGACTCACTCAGCACTGGACTGAGCATGGGTCTAGGGGCCTGAGGATGGAGGTTCACAGGCAGAGGAGACAGCAGCAGGTGTGGGCAGGACTGCAAAGGGGGCAGTGGCCATGCTCACATGGGCACAAAGTTGAGGACACCGTCCAGGTGCTGCCTCAGCCAGGGCTGCAGGCGGAAGAGGTTGATGTGGAAATCTCGAGGCGGTGGGATACGGTTGGCAGGGGCCTTCTTGCGGGTGTTTGCAGAGGATTCACAGGGATTGTAGAGCCCCCAGCTTATCAGACCCACCTGGAAGGGGATCAAGTGCAGCAGGAAGCTGCTGCAGCCCCAGGTCCCAGCCCCAATCTCCCAGCCCAGGCTCCTTCAAAGGCCTTGTATTCCCCACCCTACCCCCCAAGGTTCTGTAACCCCACCCAGTATTTTGAGCTCTTCCTTTCTTACCTGAAAAAACCTGAATCTCCGCTCAAGAAAAACTGCTCCCCCAGACTCTCCTGCCAGGACAGAGAAACAGGAGACAGTGTTACCCTGACTGGCCCCTCCTTGTCATCAGGTCTGTGTGTGTCCTGACACCTGGCCACAGAAACACTGTGGCCTTCCCTTAAAATCCAGACTCTCTACCGGGCACGGTGGCTCGTGCCTGTAAGCTTCAGCCTATGAAACAGCTGAGGCTAGGGATCACGGTTCGAGTCCCGCTGGGAGCAACACAGCAAGACCTAGTTCCAAAAAAATAGCTGGGCATGGTGGCGTATGCCTGTAATCCCAGCTACCTGGGAAGCTGAGGCTGGGGATTGCTTGAGTCCCTGGCACCCCGGGCAACGTGAGCCTGAGGTTCCATGGGCAAAAATAGCGAGACCTAGTCTCAAAAAAAAAAAAAAAAATCCAGACTCTCTGGAGGGTGGGAGGGGGTGCTCACCCTGGCAGGGATTGTCATCATTCTGGGTCCCGCTGCATAGAAATTGGTCTGTCACCACCTCTGTGACATCTGTCAACTGGGGGAATGAGGTTTTGTCTTTGGAGACAGCCTTGATACAGCTTGTCCTCTGCAGTGGGGGTAGAGCAGAAGAGAAGAATGCAGTGAGCTGCCCCCAGGACACTCAGCACTGTCCAGTGAGGCTGGGAGGATAGGTGTCTCGAGGTCAGATGAAGAAGGCAGCTGGGAAAGGAGCAAGAGACATTCCCACAGGGAAGCCCATGCCCCCTCAGCCCCCTAGGCCTGCAAGCCTCACCTCTGTCCCTGTCTTCAGGTTAATATTCAGTCTGCTACCATCCAAGGCCACAAAATGAGCAGGAACGCTCAGTTGGTTCAAAAGGTCACTCTCTGTGGTCAAGGAGAGGGGGTGTTGGTGCTGGTCCCCATGACTCCCACCTTGGAGGCTACAGGGCAGCCCATGTAACCAGGCCCAACTCTGGCCCAGCTCCCCATGGCCCTCACCATGGTTTCGGCAGGTGTTGCCTGGGGGTCTTCGCAGAGCCAGATTGGCCTCCACAGTGCAGGGGATACAGATGGGCCTGGGAAGAAGGCAAGGGTCACACAGGCCTGTCCTGGGTCTTCACTCCTCTGGCCTGCCCAGTGCACTCTCCCCGGAAGGTCACCTCCCTTCCCAGGTCCCAGCACCTGGCGTGGGTGGACATCTTCACTTTCTCAGTCAGCTTCAGCAGGGCGATGTCATCACCATAAAACTCCAGTATTCCCTGATCCTTTTTGGCATGAGCATTGAACCCTGAGGCAATCACTGCCTTCTCAATTTGGAATTCTTTGCCCTTCCGGTTGTTGGGATCCCCTGGAAACAATATGGTGAACTAGACTGAACCAGGACTCCCAAAGGGACCAGAAGCTGGGGTGAGGATGGGAGGTCTGACCATGGGATCAGAAGTCTGATGTGGGTCCTGCCTTACCCACATTGACCCTCCACAGGGACTGATGATCGGCATGGGTGAAGCAGTGAGCTGCTGTCAGAATCCACTGGTCTGAGATGAGGGACCCCCGGCAGGTGGCCTTGCTCTTGGGCTGCAGGGCAACAGGGGATCTTCAGGGACCACCCAAGGCAGCTCTCATCTCTGCAACCCAAGCCTCCTTTCTCTTCCGGGTACCTTAATTGTGACATGCCAGGGGGTCCTCTCCTGGTCAGAGGCATTGGCTGACATGTTTCCTACTCCACAAATGTTATCAGTGAGCTTGGAGACGTCTATGGGTATGAGCAGTAGACAGGAAAGGAGGCCGATGAGGGGCCTGTGAGCAGGTCCAGCACGGTCCCTGCCAGCCCCTCGCCATGCAGTCCACTCATTCAGTGAGGACTTGCACTCTTACCCAGCATGTGCTCAAACACCTGGTGCAGAGCATGCACATCCTCCAGGATGAAGGCATGTCTCTCGCCATCCTTCTTGGACGCCAGCTCATTCAGTTCTTTCCATTCCACATTGAGCGTACCCACCCCTATGGCGTAGATGTCTAAGGGGAGGAAGAAATGACCAGGCTGGTGACTGCAGGGTGACCCCATGACAAGAAGCTGCAATTTGGAGTCCATGGTATTCTACACAAAGCAAAACCCAAACCCCTGCTAACCTCGCTGACCTCATTTCCTGCCACCATATCATTCACTCTCTTCCAGTCTCAGAACTCATTGAAGCCCTCAAATTTGCAGGCATCCTTCCACCTTAGGCCCTTCACACGAGGTGTACCTCTGCCTGGTTTCCAGTTCCCCTGACCTCTCACCTGATTCACTTTATTACCTTATTAAGTTGTCTCAGATGTCACCATCTTGACAAGAACTTCCCTGGCTTCCTTGTTAAACCACATGCCCACATTTCATCCCTCCCTGCATTATACTATCTTATACCTTAGCATGCATCAGCGCCCACTATACCAAGCACATTCTTCATTTACCTGGCTTAGCTAATGACTGACATCCTTATGAGAAGAAGGGGATATGTGTGCAAGCACACAGAAAGATTGTTGTGGGAAGTAGAGAGGAACAGGCTGTGTGAGGACAAAGGAGTGGGGTTACCCTGCCTACTGGGAGTTGGAAGAGGCAGGGAAAAATCATCCCTAGAGCTTCCACAGCCCTGTCATGCACAGGGCTTTGGGCCTGCTAGTCTCCTGTACATGAGAGAATGAGCTTCTGTTGTCTCAAGCCACTTGAGCCTATGTAAATTATTGTGTCAGCCTTTGCCAACCTGACACTGCCCCTTCCAGGAAGACCTCCCCATGCCAGCCCGGGTTTTTATTTCACATCTGATTCCCTAGCTCTTTGTCTGGCCTGGGAGAGATTCTCAGTAAATACCATGAGAAGGCTAAATGAATAAAAAGAATTTCATAAATGCAGAATGGAGGCAAAACTTCAGATCCAAGGCCGGGCACGGTGGCTCGTGCTTGTAAGCTTCAGCCTATGAAGCGGCCGGGGCTTAGGGATCGCAGTTCGAGTCCCACCTGGGGCACGTAGTGAGACATAGTTACAAAAAAAATAGCTGGGCGTGGTGGCGCGCGCCTGTCATCCCAGCTACCTGGGAAGCTGAGGCTGAGGATTGCTTGAGTCTGTGGTACCCCAAGCAACAAGAGCCTGCGGTTCCACAGGCAAAAATAGCAAGACCTAGTCTCAAAAAAAAACAAAAAACAAAAAAAACCTTCAGATCCTGTCTTCTTGGTAAAATGCAGGTTCTGGGAGAGGAGCCCAGAACCATCTTTTCCTGCTGGATAACATGGGCAAAACAGCCTCCCAAGAAGGTGGAATGCTAGTCAGAACTTCTCCCACCCTCCCACCCCCACCTCAGACTTGTTTTGTCTGCCTGTGGGCCCTGTTCTGTGTGAGGAGAAGACACTGAGCCAGACTGGAGGAAAGTCCTCCCACAGGAAGCAAAAAAAACAGGCTGTCATGCCTGTCATGGGTTTTCTTTGGAATTACCAATTCCCCTTCAATTCTTGCTTCTTTTCCTAGAAGTGTTTCTCAGCACTTAATCCCAGCCCAGTGATGGTAGGGAATAAGGGAGTTGGCTTCATCTCTTTAGGTCAGAGTTTTAAAGAGGACTGCCGGGGAAAGTGAAACTTGGAAAATCAAAAACACTGGTCTGTCCATATCTGAAGGATTTCTCTTGAAATTCCCCTCTAGTGTTGGCCAGGCACGGTGGCTCGTGCCTGTAAGCTTCAGCCTATGAAGTGGCCGGGGCTAGGAATTGTGGTTCGAGTCCTGCCTGGAGCCCATAGTGAGACCTAGTTCCAAAAAAATAGCTGGGCGTGGTGGCGCTTGCCTGTAATCCCAGCTACCTAGGAAGCTGAGGCTGAGGATTGCTTGAGTCTGTGGTACCCCAGGCAACGTGAGCCTGCGGTTCCACGGGCAAAAATAACAAGACCTAGCCTCAAAAAAAAAAAAAAAAATTCCTCTCTAGTCAAAGGTCAGGACATGGGGAAGGCACCCAGTAACTGAGGGTAAAGGATAATGGGTGCTTTGTGGTGAGTTTCCTGTGGTGCCTTACAACCTAGGAGGTGTGAACCTAGCTCTCTGAATCATATACATTATGGTTAACTCAATAAAAAGTGAATAAAGATTCTCCCTTGAAAAAGCAAGGTTCAATGCAACCCTTGTTTAGCCTGAATCTAAGAAGTTGTGCCATTATGCAGCTGGCAGAGCTCTAGTTAACACCTGTGCTCTCAGAGGAGGTGCCAGGAATTGTCCCCAGAACCTGGACCTTTCCTTCCTGGAGGTTATAAACCTAAGCAGGTGGAGACTGCTGATGAAAAGGTTGAGGGTGAAACTTATGGCAGCACCAGCGCATGCCAAGTTTCTCTGTGCCAGGTGACATCTGAGCACGGCCGCCTCAGCCTGTGAGGGAAGTCCTAGTATCCTTCCCCCAACAAACTGAACAGCCTGTAGAAGAGGAGGCCAGGCTCAACCATGGGCCATCCACTTAACACTGCGACCTTCACACAGAATAACACAGTGGGCGGGGGAGGGGTGTCACAATAGAAAGAAAGATGCTGGAACCCCTGGCTGAGAGCCCTGTAAGGATGCAAGGATGGCACGCAGGAGTTGGGGGTAGAGGCTCACCCAGATAGTCGTCCCTCATCTGTTGAATGTTCAAGATCTCTTTAATGTTGTCAACAGCCTGCTTGGGAGAGCCACCCATGTTGGACTTTCCTAGGACAGGAAAAAAAGTACTTCCTGATGGATGCTCAGACAGCCCCCCAGCCTGGAGTGGGGGAGGCACACCCAGGGACCACAAACCTTACTTCCTACTCAAGTTTCAAGATATATTCTTTCCTGAAATTCTCTACATTCCAGGCACTGGGTTAAGAGTCTCATATATTTTATGTCATGAACTCTCATGAAACCCCAGAAAGTGTGGATACCCTCATTTTGTAGACAAGAAAACAGTTCTGGAGGGGCTGTGAATTTGGGGGTGGGGGGAATCAAGAGATAAATGATGCAGCCACCTTCTTGTAGCATCACAGGAGCCAGCCTGGCCAAAGCTGACCCAGGTGGCCTCCCAAGTGAAGACAACAACCACCATTTACTATCACAAAGCAGCTGCTCTCTGTCTGCCTGGGTTCATACGGGTGTCTCTCTTTCCCTTTCTCCCTTTTCTTAATAAACTTGTGTGCTGATTAATGGGGATGCTGAGTTCCTTCTCAGAGGTACCCAGGAACCCTCCCCACTACCATATATATATATATATATATATATATATATATATATATATATATATATATATATATATATAACCCATGGGGAATGATGGGCAGCTATCACTATCATCATTCTTGTTATTGGCATTTCTGTCATCATCATCAGTACTCTCTCCACTTTAGAAATAAGAATCTGAGACCCAAAGTGGCAGAGGAACAGGTGAAGGCAGATTCCTCCGTGTCCATGGTCCTTCCACTCCATTCCATCAGACTCACCTCAGAGCCCGCAATACCCACCATCTGTCAGGAGAATGATGGCATGTCGGATTTCTCCCCAGGCTGCTGTGGTCATGCCAGGGCGGTTCATTTGGTTATTCATCATGAGATAGACACTGTTCAGGGCCTTGAAAATGTTGGTCCCAGTTCCATTTTCATGGTCTGGAATATGCAAAGAAGCAGTCTCCTAGAAACTTCACACTTATCACCTGGGAGGAAGAGTCATTCCAGTTCCCTCAATCTCTGGAAGTACGTTTATCGACTGATTTGACAAACCAGGTCTCTGCTATCCAGACAGAGATTTGGCATCATTGCTCACTCTAACATTAGACACCATTCCCCCTAGAAATGTTCATTGCATCATCCAACTGAAAGTCCCTCTGAAATCCTGAGATTCAAATATGGGGTTTCCAAAAAACTTGGGTTGCTTTGGCTACCTGCGACCTACCACCCAGGGAGTTTTGTTATGTCAGAAGGAGACTATGACTTTGAGCCATGAAAGCCAGCCTATGTGGTTGGGGCCTGCAGAATGCAAGTGGATAAACAGGTAGCCGCTGTCTCCCCCACCGTGAGCCTGACAGGGAGAACTCTCTACCCGGGACTTCACTTTCTAACTTGCCCAGAACCGATCAATAGGCATGTCTGCTCATCTCTTTGATTTTTTTCCCAAATTCACATCAAATTTCTTCATCTGATGGCACCCATACCTTTATAGTCAGCCTTGTCTAGAATGTTGAGCACTTCACTTGGGTCCCGGGATTTGTCTTGCAGGACAGACAAGAGGACTTTGGGCTCTGACGCAAAAGTGATGATGGCAACGCTAACATTGATCTCAAAGCTGAAGAGCTGCACAGGGCACATGAGGAGCAGTATGAAGAGCTCCGAAACCAGAGAGGAGATGGTCACAGAGCAAGCAGACAGAGACAGCCCTGTAGGAGGCAGAGAGCTGGACCGAGACTGACAGAGGAAGGCCAGTAAGCAGCAAGCACCAATCTAAGGAAGTGCTGCATGGGGGAAGCCAGAAACTGATATCTTTGAACATTTACTCTCTTAGTGGACTCACCCTCATTTTTATCCTTCCACTAACTTTGTGATGGCCCCAATTTATAGCTGAGCAAGTGGAGGCTTGCTACCTCACCCAAATCATACCTCTGCTCAAGGCAAAGGTAGAATTTGAATTCTGAGTACATTTTGCAACCTCCTGGCTTAGTAAATTACTGGATTCTAAATCCTGAGAGCAAAAAAACTGCCTTCTTGAAAATGTAGCTGGGAGGAACCACATGTATTTACATAAACTATTTTGGAAAGTATAATCACCAAGCAAAGTGCTATCAAGGCATCTAAGCCACTATTTCCAGACTCTTCTGTCTATGCAATTCACTAGTAAAAATGTCTCAAACACACACCTCTTTCAAGTATATATATTTACAAAGTATATTTATATTTAAAAGGCTTTGCCTGCGACCTACCACCCTTTTTATATTTAAAATGGTTTAAAAATATTTTTTAATAGACAGGAGATGGTCCCCTCTATTAAATTTATATATATATATTTTAAACATACACAAAGCATTGATTTTAAGGAAATTATAAAATGTTATTAATTTAATTTTTTAACAGGGACGCCAGTATTTGTCTGCCATACCGAGTAGATAAGATTCTGTGTACCCCTCTGTGGAGACCACTGTTCCAGATGATGAATTCCTAGAAAGGAGGATCTAGGCTTTCTTCATCTTTGGTGTCCCTCAAACCCCAGTATCCAACATAGTGCTTGACACATAGTAGGTACCATTACAGTGTTTTGGAAATGAAAAACAAGGTTCTATAAATTGAACATGTGATTCTGCCTTTGCATGCATATAGTCTGGGAAGACTTCATGGAGGACATGGGCTATGGGGGGGGGGATTCTAAGGAAAGAAAGGCAAGAAAGATGCACAGGAAGGCCTCTTTGGCATGCAAGCTCCTGTCCTAACCCTGTCCACCATGAGGCTGGCGCTGTCCTTGAAGATGTGAAAGTCTTTCGCCACGCTCTGAGAGGCATCCAGGAGCAGGTAGAGATTCAGGTGACCGGAGCGCTGGATTTGTATTTTGCGACCCAGATTTTCTGGGAGAAATGTAAAAGAGAAGGATTCAGATCTCCGCCTCCTACCTCTCTTGCCAAGGGACTTGTTCAGGCATTCTATTCTCCCCTCTAGTCAGTTCAGCCTTGCAAGCCCACCAAGCCTCCCAGGTGCCCACCCCCTGCTCCAGTCCAGGCTCAGTGCCCTCTGCCCCTTCCTTAAGCACTCACCATCCTTCTTCTGGGTGGGGTTGGTGACTCCAAGCAGGTGGGAGAAGGAGGTGCCCAAGAGAGGAGCCACATCCTCAGGAAAGTCGTAAGAGTAGTGCTCTGTGGAGAGAGCTTTGGGGATCAGTCAGGGCCAGAGGTGGGGTGCCCAGGAGTCTTAGGAGGCCCAGGGTAGCTACTCACGGCGGCAGATTGGCTCCGTCCCACTCCAGACCCCGTTCCTCTGGCACTCCCGTTCTGCGGACCCTGTCAGCACCAGGTTTGAGGCACAGCGGTAGCTGACCTTGTCCCCAAGGCCAAAGCGGGATCCTGTGCGCACTGCACCCACTGAAATGCCCGGGTTGGGGCAGTGGCCGGCTGGGTGCCAACAAAGGAGAAGGTAAGCAGGAACCTATGTCCTGGACCTCTGGGCCCTGCTCACCCACCCTCTTCCTTCACACTTCCTCCTTTCCAGTCCCTCAGAGCTCTGTGGGGCCCTTGGTCTTCCCCTTGAGAGATACTTCAGTTGGGCTTTCCAGTGATACAGATGGAAAACCTCCAGTAGGGCTAAACATTGAGAACTCAATGATCTAAGTTGTTAACCCAAGCCGTCCCTCCCCAGCACAGGCACTCAGCCTACCACACTCCAGGGTCCAGTAAGCCCCACCTCCACAGAGAATATTCCCACTTCACTGGCCACCAGAGCAGGTCTACACACCACCAAGCTAGAACTGAAAATGGGTGATTGTACGCATCCAAGAGGATGTGGGGCAACTGGGGCTTTGCTACATGCTAGAGGGTCAGTCAGGGAAACTGTTTGCCGCCCTCAATCCAAAGTCAGCTCTTGAGCCGGGCACAGTGGCTCGTGCTTATAAGCTTCAGCCTATGAAGTGGCGGGGGCGAGGGATCGCGGTCCGAGTCCCGCCTGGGCCCAGAGTGAGACCTAGTTGCAAAAAAATAGCTGGGCGTGGTGGCGCGCGCCTGTAATCCCAGCTACTTGGGAAGCTGAGGCTGGGGATTGCTTGAGTCTGTGGTACCCCAGGCAACAAGAGCCTGCGGTTCCACGGGCAAAAACAGTGAGACCTAGTCTCCAAAAAAAAAAAAAAAAAACAAAGTCAGCACTCGCCAGTCTGCAGCCAATGACCCTATCCCGGGGTAATTGCTGAAGGAAGCAGTGCATATGCACCAAGGTCACATCTAGAGCATTTCTAGAACTGTGCTCAGCCAGGAACTGGGAACTATCCAAGCACCCTTCAAGAGGAGAGTGCATCTGTAAACTGTGATGTACTTGAATAGCGGGACTGCACAGCACCAGGAACTAACAGGGTGCACAGGAAGACAGGGATACATCTCACAGGCAGAAGTAAAGGAAGTCAGGTACAAACGAGCATGTTTTGTAGAATTCCCTTTGTCCAAGGTGTGAGAACAAGTAAGACCCATCTATGGAGACAGAAGGTGGAAAAGGCCACCTCCTGCCAGCTAGACACTATCTTGGGTGATTGGAAGAGGGCCAAATACAAGTATCAAAGACCACCAGACTGAATGCTTGCGATTTGCACACTTTACTGTCAGTAGATATACCTCAATTTTCAAATAAATTAGAGGTATCTGAATGAATGGCTGTTTGATAGAGTCAAGTGCAAGAGTAGAGTGAAAATGGCTCAACCACAGGTGAGGACATGGTCCTGCCATCTTCCAGACTCTGTATTCTGTGTTATATGCTCAGAATTATGATGCAGGAAGTTTCCAAAACCTACAGGCAAGGTGGCCCCTTGTCCCTCCTCTCAGGTGGAGGCCTTTGCCATTCACAGGGGCAATAGCAACCTCAAGGGGGAGTCGGGCATGGTGGCTTGTGCCTGTAAGCTTCAGCCTATGAAGCGGCTAGGGCTAGAGATCGCAGTTCAAGTCCTGCTCAGGGCAACACAGCAAGACCTAGTCCCAAAAAATAGCTGGGCGTGGTGGTGCGCGCCTGTAATCCTAGCTACCTGGGAAGCTGAGGCTGGGGATTGCTTGCGTCCATGGTTCCCCAGGCAACACGAGCCTGTGCTTCCATGGGTAAAAATAGCGAGACTTAGTCTCAAAAACAAAAAAAAGGTACAGGGGGTATTCATGAGACCCCAGGAGCTGTACAAATAATCACTAATATCAACTTCATCCACATGGCAACCCCACCCGCTCAGTACCCTTACTGTCCCCATTTTATAGATGTGAAGGTTGAGGACATGAAAAGGTTATGCAACCTGCCCAAAGGCTGCCAATGTCAGAGCCAGCTCAGACCCCAACCAGGGCCCAAGGCAGACATAGAACGCAGCACTCACTTGGGCCCAGCAGTCTCTTCAGCAGCAGCCCATGGGGCCCAGCTACCAAGACTTGCCTTGAGGCATTTGGAAACATGGGACAGAGCCTGTGGAGCTTCATGTTAGACCTGAAACTAAGCACCCACTTCCTCTGGCCAGACACCCAGGGAGCCAGTAATGTCCAGGGAGACCCCTATGTCCCACCAGGCAGGACACTCACCACCATTGTCACACACGGCCGTCTCCCCATCCCACATGCCGTTTGGGCGACACTGCCGTACAGGCGAGCCCCGCAGCTGGAAGCCCTCCTCACACTGGAAACTCAGGTTGCTCCCCACGGGATGGGACCCCAGCCGTGGGGTGTACATGCCATTCTCAAAGGAAATAGGGGCTGGACAGCGAACAGCTGGAGGGAGACAGGGATGGACCAGTACATTCAGGCTGGGCAGCAAGTAGGGGACGCTCGTCCTGCGGGTGTGGGGATCACCAGCTGTTCAAACTATCAGGTTTAATGCATGTGAAATTATTGCTTTTGGCAGCTGGCTGAATAGTGGTAATTTCATGCAATTTGGCCCAATAAACTGATAAACAGTCACTTCTCTTAGCCCCTTGAGGGTCATTGCCATCCAGCCCCTCCCCTGAGGTACACAGATGTTCCATGAGTGGAGAAGCTAAGGGGCAACACCTGAGACAATAGGGGGCTCCAGGACCATTCAGCCTTTATCCTCAGTGATCAGTACCATGTGGTCAATTGTTAAATTTGCCTGCCTCCTTTCCATGCTACGAGCAATTGACATGTTCTCACTGTGCTGGAAACCAGCTTCACCATCCCCTCACACCGCTAGTGAAGCTCATTTCTACCCTGAGGGACTCTTAAACAGAGGTGCTGGGTGGTTGCTGGTGGCACACAGGCCAGCGGGATCCTCACCTTTGCAGGCAGCCCTGATGAGTTTCAGCTTGGTGGATCCTGGGGTCTGCCACTGCCCCTTTTGGTTGCATAGCCGCGTGGCAGGGGATGGGTAATGGCCCCGGGGGCAGGAGTAGGTGAGGATACTCCCCGGGGCCCAGCCGTGGCTGAGGGTGAATGTGCCACCAGAGATATTGACGTTCTGAGGGCAGGCAGGAGAGGCTGCCACCAAGCCTGCAAAGAAGGACAGAAATGGAGAGGAGGAAGCACAGATGAGACACAGAAAGTCAAGGACATCATCCGTTTTACACAGAAGTTCAACCCAGGCTACACCAGCCTCGCCCTGCAGCCCCCCTCCACCCCACTCCTACCTGGGTACAGGGATAGCAGGCACAGCAAAGCCATCAGTGGGTGCATGGTGTCTACCTCTGGCCAGAGAGAGGCAGAGAACTGGAGGGGGAAAAGGTCACCTGACTTCCTGAAAACCAGAGCTGGCTCAGCAGTCACTGTATTTGCTGCCAGAGAAGGAAAGCCAGGGAGCAGCCCTGGGTTGTCCTGTTAAGAAAAGAATAATCAGTGGTTGGGGACTGAACAGAGGGGGTGAAACCTTTGCCCTGTCTCCTTAGTCCCGGTCTGTTCACAGTATCCATGGATGTACATGCACACGCACACACACACACACACACACACACACATACACAGAGAGAGAGAGAGAGTATAAAGGACACAAAACATCCAAGATATTGCAAAACATTTTAATTAAGTAAAGTTTCAGTTTTCTTTCAGGTTTTTGCCAAGTGGATTTTACTTCCTAGAACCTGGGCTAGTATTATCTTCCTTCAGGGTAAACCTTCACAGGAGTAAGACTAATTTTCTTTTTCTTTTTCTTTTTTTTTTTTTTTGAGACTAGGTCTTGCTATTTTTGCCTGTGGAACCGCAGGCTCTTGTTGCCCGGGGTACCACAGACTCAAGCAATCCCCAGCCTCAGCTTCCCAAGTAGCTGGGATGACAGGCGCGTGCCACCACGCCCAGCTATTTTTTTGGAACTAGGTCTCACTACGTGCCCCAGGTGGGACTCGAACCGCGATCCCTAGCCCCGGCCGCTTCATAGGCTGAAGCTTACAAGCACGAGCCACCGTGCCCGGCGAGACTAATTTTCTTATAAATTCTGGATAAATAGGAAGAACCACAGTCTTTTCCTTCCCTGCAACCCTTCCTCAAAGAACCTAGATATAAAAATGAAATCAACGCTTAGTTTCAGAGCTCATAAAAATGTTTAGAACATTTTTTGCAGAAAGTCAAGTAGATAAAATCTTCCACTTATGAAATAAGTAAATTTGAGATAGGTCACTCAAGGGAACAAAAGTATTTTTAGGTTTGCATTTGTGTGAGGTGCCTGAAGCTAAGAAACTTTAAACTAGTGGATTAGCCTCCCAATCCTACAGAAATCTCTTTAATATTTGTCAGACAATGTGGGATATAAATCAATCAAAAATTAAGATGAAATGTCTCTGAAGGGATCAAGTTTATGAAATTTAAATGGTTGCAACAATTCCTCAGAAACACAGGCACATAGAGTCGGGCTCACCTGGGATGACTGGAGATGGAAAGCCAGGACACCCCATATTAGGGTATAACAGATATCGCCATAAAAAAGGAGGGTCCATGTTCCCTGCCTCATCTAATGGGAACAGAACTGATCAGCAAGGGGAACTTGAGGCCCAGAAGAGACAGGAAGGGGATACACCTGGAGCGAAACAGAGACCACCTGAGAAAAGGCCCTCTTGCTCCTTGGTCTTCAAGCTTGCCCCAGGGATTGGGGTACTTGGAGGAGATACATAGAGTTGAAACATTTAGAGACACTGGAGACAGGAGAGACCATGAGGAGGCTAACAATAGCAGCCAATAGCTTGATTTCCTCTTTGATTTAGTTCCTTTCATCTCAGATTTGCCTGGCCTCTTCTGCCCCTTCCTATGGTTCCCAGTCAGGA
This sequence comes from Uropsilus gracilis, assembly GCA_004024945.1. Taxonomy (NCBI): domain Eukaryota; kingdom Metazoa; phylum Chordata; class Mammalia; order Eulipotyphla; family Talpidae; genus Uropsilus; species Uropsilus gracilis. The sequence continues at coordinate 57,717 of PVHY01007979.1, forward strand.
GGTCCCTTAGACTGGTGACAACCTTTTAGGTTGCAACAGTGTCTCTTCAGGCAAACCCTGTTTGACTGGACATTACCCAGGAGGGTGTTTTATAAGGAAACTATTATTCTTTTTCATCTTTCCCCTTTTGATACAATCATTCCATTAAATATCTTACATACTAATAATATGCTTTGTTCTTAGGTGGCAGATTGCAGAAACCCTTAAAAGCAAGCAAGTTTGGAGGTTCAAAGGTGCCCTTCAAGCCGGCCATGATGGTGCATGCCTGTAATCCCAGCTACCTGGGAGGCTAAGGCTAGGGATCATTTGAGTCCACAGGTTCAAGACAACACTGGGCAACAGAGCGAGACCTAGTCTCAAAAAAATTTTTTTTTAAATAAAATAAAGGTATCCTTCAGTCTGCCTGCAAAAGGGTCCCAAAGCTGCCTCCCCCACATCTGGTATCTGCTCTCCCTTTAAGGTAAGAGATATTTGGCGAGACACAGTCATCTAGCTAAAAACTACATTTCCCAGCTTCCCTAACACCTAGGTGACCAGGTGACTTGGTAGAACTGATGTCTGTAACTTTCTATTAACAAAATGGGAGTTTGTCTTCCCTGCCACACATGGGCTGAAATAAAAATCTGCCCGTGATTTGAGAGCATATTCCTAGGGATTACAGAGCAGACAGACAGAACCTAGACCCCTGACATTGTACTGATGTCATACAAACCCTATTCAGATGTCTGTGGGAGAGCAACAAACTACCTAAAGGATGCTGGTTATTAGATACACTCATATATAGTCTGACTTTGTCTCCTTGCAGTCACATCAATACGACTGAACGCCTGTTCACCTGTGGTCAATGAAATGTGCATTTAAATAACATTATCACTTCTAGGTGAAAGCTTCAGGAGCCAGTGCTGCCTTGACTATGCTCCCTTAGTATTATGATAGCATCTGAGATGACAGCTACCCCATTCCTTCTCCAGTGACTGTGATGTACTGGTGCAAGCAAGAGCACCTCAGACCACAAGATGGAACACACATCTTGGTAATGACTGCCATTATCTCCCAATGCCCTAGACCACTGATACTCAGGCAACTTAAGTCATTCTAGTCTTCTTTTAGCAGACAAATATAGCTAACATATTTAGCCAGAAATCAACATGGAAGTCAAAGATAGTACATAGGAGCTTGTGTATTTCAGATCATAGTCTAATATGACTATTAGATTATTATTAATTTTACTATTACTATTGTAATAAAGAGAAACAAAAATCAATGACTAATGACTTAAATAAGATGGAAGTTTATTTCTCTTACAAATAATTTGGACACCTGGACATGAACTAAACAGACAGAGTTATATGGAAAGGGGGGCTGGCAGGGCAGAGTTTCTCAGCAACAACATCAGGACCCCAGGTTCCTTCCATCTTTGGTTCTGTAGTGCCACGAGAACTGTCCTTGTCTGCATGGATGAAAAAATCTTCACCAAATCTGCATTCCAGTCCCAGGGAAGTGGGATGAAAGAACAGGAAACAAAGCCAGGCACGGTGGCGCATGCCTTTAATCGCAGCCTATGAAAGGTGGAGGGTAGGAATCGCTTGAGTCCAAGGGTTTGAGACCTGCCCAGGGCCATATAACAAGACCTTGTCTCAAAAAATAGCTGGGCGTGGTGGCACATGCCTGTAATCCTAGCTACCTGGGAGGCTGAGGCTGGGGATTGCTTGAGTCGGTGGTACCCCAGGTAGTGTGAACCTGAGGTTCCCAGGCAAAATAGCAATATCTAGTCTCAAAAAAAAAAAAAAAAAAAAAAAAAAAAAAAAGGAAAAAAGTAAAGACATGGAAATTCACTCAACTCTTCTGTTAGTGATTCTCTGGCCAAAACTTGTTTACACAGGAGGTTGGAAAATGTGGTCTCTGGACCAGGCATGGTGGTGCATGCCTGTAAGCAGCAGCCTAGGAAGCCACGGCTGGTGCCAGGGATCACGGTTTGAGTCCCGCTGGGTCACCTAATGAGACCTAGTCTCAAAAAAGTAGCTGGGCATGGTGGTGCGTGCCTGTAATCCCAGCTACCTGGGAAGCTGAGGCTGGGCATTGCTTGAGTCTGTGGTACCCCGGGAAACATGAGCCTGCGGTTCCACGGGCAAAAATAACAAGACCTAGTCTCAAAAAAAAAATGTGGTCTCTTGTTTGCTTATACTATGTACACTGCTGGAGCTCTAATACTAGAGAAGAAGAGTATGGATTTGGGGAGACGAAAGCAAAATGAGGACATCGGCTTTGATGGGAAGATGCACAGGGGAGCACCACTTTGTCATGGCAAATCAAGGTGTACAGAGAAAAAGCACATCACTGTTGGCTTGTTGGTGCAGTTCTCTTGAGGCCCCACTTCAGTGTGGAAGGCCCAACACCTGAGAGATTTTGGGACTGAAGACACCAGATCTTTTTTTTTTGAGACTAAGTCTCACTATTTTTGCCTGTGGAACTGCAGGCTCACGTTTCCCGGAGTACCACAAACTCAAGCAATTCCCAGCCTCAACTTCCCAGGTAGCTGGGATTACAGGCACGCACTACCATGCCCAGCTATTTTTTTGGGACTAGGTCTCACTACATGACCCCGGCAAGACTTGAACCAAGATTCCTGGCCCGGCAGTGGCTTCCTAGGCTGCCACTTACAGGCATGCACCACCATGACCAACCTGAAGACACCAGATCTTTACTCCCCTCTCTAGATTCCCATGTAAAGTCTTAGTAGACCCACCCATTTGGTAAGGTAACTAGTTTTTACATCCTTAAAAAGTTTTGCAAATGCAACCTGTTTTTCACTCTGATGGAAGTATATCAACAATGGTTGAAAGAATGCTTCCACTCCTATGTGAGGGTGTTAGTGTGCAGACTTGAGGATCATCCAGGACCCCCAAACTTGCTCACTTGAAATAGGTTGTGCCAACTGCCAATAAAGACAAAACATATTCTTAGCACATAAGACCTCTAATGGAATTAGTGAGCACAGAAAGAGAAGAAAGGACACGAATTTCCCAATAAAACATCCTAAATTCCCCACCCTCTTGTGGGCAAATGCCCAACAAAACAAGGTTAGCCCAAAGTAGAGTCAGAGATGCCCCAAAGCTTCCACAAGTCTAAGGCAACTTCTGGTGGGGACCCACAAGAAAGGGGCAGGAGGAGTCAGGCAGGTCTGGGATGAAAGGAGCAAAATCAAGTACAAATCAAGGTAAAGGCTGCCATTGTCAGCCTCCCCATAGGTCTCCCCACATCTCTTCCAAGTATTTCTACATGTGTTGCGTGCATCTCTCTCCATGTTCCCCAAGCCCTTGGTGCAAGTCCAAAACTTGCACGCCTTCCTTCCACTCATGTCTCTCTGCTCCACCTGCTTCCTCCAAGTTTTCTCTAAATCCACTCCTGCTTTTCCTCCCCATTCAACTCCACTCCTTCCCAGGTGGGGGTGGGGACAGGTAACTTCTTTTTATGGAGTTTACACATTATAAAGGGTACTAGGAAAAATATCCCATGCTCCTCTGGGTTCTTCTGGGCTGACAAAGACATTTCAGACACATAGGTAAGAGGAAAAGTCATGCAAAGTTTAATGTAGAAAAACAAAAAGAGGCTTAAGATAAAAAACCAGGAAAGGGCTGAGTTAGACCTTGGACTTGGGTTCCCCCACCATCTGTCCCCCACTCCCTGTACTGGGATAGGCTCCACATATCTGAGAAGCTATCCACTTGGCTATAGATGCCATTTTAGGCAGTTAAGAGAGGACAAAGGAGGATAGGAAGGAAAAGAAGTCAGTGAGGAAGAAACAAAGGTACTTCTGTCTTCTCCACTGAAAAGAGATTCGAGGATTAGGTATCCCTGGAACAGACCCATACAGAGAGATGTCTACATCTGAACTTCACAAACAACTCCCACCCAGGCTGCCAGAGCCCAACTTTCCTCTTGTCAAGGATATATTTTAGAGTGGTAGGTTTTTACTCCTCTATACCTACCAACCTCTTCCCTCTCATTCAAGCTTTTTCTCATCAATTTAGGGCTCCTAAAGTCTACTTCCAGAAGACCATTTCCAAAAAGAAAGAAAATCTGTACACCATATTCCACAAACTTGTCCCTCATTCACAATGGAAAAGAAGGTAGTGGTAGCATCTTGGCCTCTGTCAGCACCCTACTTCTTTCTTGGGGAGCTCAGCATCCTGGAGCTGAGAGCTTTGTAGGAAAGGTGGCTGGCAGATAAGAGAACCAGGGACATGGTGGTGTAGCCTCCACTTGGCCACCACCTGGTTTTTGTCCAGAGTGGACCCTTAGACATGGGCTTGCTAATACCCTGGGATCCACCATCCCCAACCTTCCATGGCAACTGCAGGGACAATTTTCATTTTCAGGGCAACCCTCTGTTTTGGAAACTCATCTGACCTGGGCTGGTTCATAGCTTACTGTGACTGTAGCTGAGGATTTGTCACCAAGCAAAGGACCTGAAAATAACCAGGTCAGAGCCCCTCTCCCCAGTTCTGGGTTCAGCTGCCACCACCATAAGTGCAAACTAGAGAACCTTGGGTGCAGTAATAGAAATTAAAACAATTTATTTTGCTCATTGGGGTAAAAGGAGACCACCATACCCTGTGTTGAAGATCCATTCACTGCACAAACAATTCCTGAGACCATGGGTGGAATGGAAACCTTCCAAGAAACAGAGGTCAGTCCCTGACTCCTTTAAGGTGGGACACCTCTTCCAGAAGGAAACTTAGCTCCTAGAAATAGGCTGGGAGCGTCTGCAAGTGCCATGTGCTGTGCTACACAGCCCGTACCTCATCTTCTTTCATCTAGCCTTCTGGGTCTTCACAATCTTGGGGGTCAGTGGTGTATGTCATGAAGCATGGTAACCTAAAATATGCACAGTGACCTAGGAAATGGCAGCCTAGGAGTCTAGATAAAGAGCCCAGACTAACTGACTCAGTTTACTGGTATGCAGCCCAGTTGCTCCTTCAATCCTCATCATTCTATCTTTGTCACTTAGGGTTATGTACTGCCACCAATGACAGCCCACCTGGAACACCAGAGCATGTAAAAGGTATATTCTTAACTTCCTAGAAGGGGCACTCAGCCTTGGGATATGAATCGGCTGAATCAGTGCTGGTACTGATAAACCTGCTTCCTGCCAGTCTGGTGTCCTTGTTCCCTTGGTACCAACTTTCAGTCATGCCCCCAGTTAAACTTCTTGCTACCTGGCCCAGGTGAGGGGAGTGGTGACTGGCTCATGCATTCAAGGATCAGCTATAAAGGGCAAGGAGAAAGATGACCTCTGACTGTGACCTCTCTGACTCCCTCCCTCACAATCCCGAACTGATGGGGCGTGTCATAATAGGCTTTTTGAGTTCCTCTGAGAAAGAATTCAGCAAACATTCCCATTCATCAGCACAGGTTAAGTTTATTAAAGAAAAGAGAAAAAGGAAAGGAAGATGCCTGCACAGACACAGGTGGGCAGGCTTAAAAACAATCTGTGCATTTCGCCAGAGCAAGGAGTATTCTTTTATAGTGTTCTTTGATGAAGTTACTGTGGAATTTCTTGCCTTGGGGTCAGTTTAGGTTGGTCTTCTATGATTGATAATCCTCTCTGCTCCCACCTTAGATTCCTGGAAACATCCATAGCCAGTTTTAATTAATCATTAATCTGTTATGGGGGGCGGATAGGGACACCCCCGTTTAAATTCCTCTTTCCTATAGGTTCTTCCGCCTGCACGCAGCAGCTGCTCAGATATCAAACCCTAACAACCAGGATAGACAAGAGGTTTATTTCCAGATACGGGAAAAACAAACTGAAAGAGTCCAGACCCTCACAAATGTTCCAAACAGAATAGAGCCCCACTTCTGCTCCTCAAGGAGCTTCGTGTTGTTTACCTCAGTCTTAGGGCACTTCTGGTTGAAAATGCCAGGACCTAGACTCCCAATCCTGTCACTCCAGTTGGTACCAGATGAATCCAACACAGGCGGGGCTCAGGCGGGTCTCCCCAAGGCAGACCTGTCCAAGTGTCACCGTGGCTCCGCACTTCACCAGCGTCACCTCTCCTCCACCTTCACACAGGTCTTGCTCCTCAGGAGCAGAGTGCTCGGGGAGGTGAGAAAGCTCCAGAGGACTCTGCTCCTGGGTCCTTCTCCTGAGGCCCAAAACTTCCGCGCCTTTGATGCCAATCTCCAGGCTCTCGCTCTCACTCCACTCTCCACGTCCACTCCAAAATTGTGTATATCTACACTCCACCTTCCCTCTTTTTATCCTTCTCCCTGCTTCCCATTCACCATCCCACCTTGGTGTGATACCTCCCTTTGCCCTCTGGGCCTGCCTTCGACCTCAGGACGCTGCAATACACAATCCCAAGTCTGCCCAGGTAATCACTTTACTCTAAAAAGGGGAATTGGTCTCAGGTTAGTCTTATCTCTGTCTTTGAGGTGCAGATGACAGCAATGCCCATATTCCTTTCTCAATGAAAGGAACTGGGTTCATCTTTGGATCCCGGCTTCACCTTCATCCACCTCTGTTTTTGTTTGTTTGTTTGTTGGTTGGTTTGGTTTGGTTTTTTTTTTTTTTTTTT
>PVHY01007980.1:0-64261 GCA_004024945.1 Uropsilus gracilis
TTCATGTGTCTGTTGGCCATTTGTATTTCCTCTTTGGAGAAATGTCTTTTTAGTTCTTCTCCCCACTTTTTGATTGGGCATCTTGTTTTGTTTTTGTTTAGTTGTGTGAGTTCCTTGTAGATCAGTGTTATTAATCCCTTATCACTCTTTTGGAGGGCGAAAATTTTTTCCCATTTGGTTGGGCTTCTTTTAGTTTTTTTCTGTTGTCTCTTTTGCCGTGCAGAAGCTTTTTAGTTTGATGAAGTCCCATCTGTTTATGTTTCCTTCAATTTTTTGCCTTCTGCAGATGATTCCAGAAAGGGATTTCTGAACTTAATCCAGAAAAGGCAAAGATTTAGGTGATGAAAGTTTTTCTGTGGGAGAGTTTCAAAACAAATAACCCTTGGAAAGTGATCATAGAAGATGTATATTTAGAAGTCCATTTTTATTTAATATTTCAATTTTTATTTTCTTCTCAATGTTCTTTCTCTCTCCCAGCCCAACATAATTATTGTAAAGATGCTTGAAGTAATCAATACTTATGGCAGAGAACTAAGTAGTAAAGAGAGCATTTGAGTTAATTTTCCAGCTTTCAAGTTCCCTTGTCTAGTTGTACGTCAAAAACATTAGATCAGTCCTCTTCATCCTTCCAATGTATGCTGAATGTACAATACTTTTTCAGAATTCTATGCACAAGTTTGAGTAAGAAAGATGCAAAGAAATATGGACACATTCCAAAATATAAACCTTAGTAATTATTCCAGTAAATTCCTATTAAAATAATGAACTCATTGGTTGAAAATCCCAGAACGAGAAAGTTGGTTGGTAAAACTGCTACTTAGACTTTCTACTACCGCCGGCACGGTGGCTTGTGCCTGTAAGCTTCAGCCTATGAAGCGGCCGGAGCTAGGGATCGCGGTTTGAATCCCTCCTGGGGCACGTAGCTAGACCTAGTTCCAAAAAATTAGCTGGACGTGGTGGCGTGTGCCTGTAATCCCAGCTACCTGGGAAGCTGAGGCTGGGGATTGCTTGAGTTTGTGTACCCTGGGCAGCGAGAACCTGAGGTTCCACAGGCAAAAATAGCGAGACCTAGTCTCAAAACAAAACAACAACAAAAAGAAATTGACTTTCTACTTCCTTAGTAACAGGCAATGAATTTCCAGCATTGCAATTCTCCTTTCCTTTTTCAATGATACAAACTTATGTTGCTGTATCTTGTAAGCTAAAATAAATAACTCCTTCTCATGACCAAACATCAGTCAAGTCCATCACCAAGTACAGATTTGATTGTCAACCATAGGAAAGGCAATACATTGGAAAAAGTGAAGGCTATGAATATGTGTAGGAGTTCTCTATACAAAGCTTTCTGTCTAGCTGTTGAGCAAAATATGAACATATTTAAGAAAGAATTGGTAATTAAAAAGAGATACATAAAATAATACAATAAGAACAATTAATTTTATCATGTACATGGTCATATTTTTAACTGAAATAACATGTTTATATTTTTAATTGAAATAGCATTAGTTTATACTACGGTAAAGATTTAAAATGTATAGTCTATCTCAGCAATTGTGATTATCACATGATGTTCACCAACAAATAATAATTTGTTAATAATTTGTTAATAATAATAATTCACCAACAACGAATCTGACCACTCTACCTCTGCCCTCACCCCTTCACTTCTAGAAATCATCATCGTATTGTTAGGGTTTAAGCATTTGTTGTTGTTGTTCATTTGTTTTTTTTCTTTGTATTTCACAAATGAGTAAAATCATCAGAATGACCTACTATATTGTCTCAAATGGAAAAATATCACCTTTTTTAAAATGTCAAAGTGATATTTCATTGTGTGGTATATGATCTTCTTAATGTATTGTTGAATTTGTTTTGCTAATATTTTATTGAGGAATTTGGTATTGATCTATGCTTATCAAAGTTATTAGGCTATAATTTTGTGTGCTATCCTTGTCTACATAAGTAGTTTTTATAGAAGTGAAGCTAGTACATATGGTTTTATGAACTGTAAATGATTATGTAGAAATCACTGAAAAATTTCATTGTAGGCACATCTCATTTTGTATTTGCTTTATTGTACTTCTCAGATATTGTGTTTTTCACAAATTGAAAGTTTGTGGTAACCCTTCATTGAGCAAGTCCATAGCACTATTTTTTTTTCCCAACAGCATGATTCATTTCAAGTGTATTTATTTGTCACTTTTTGGAAATTCTCAAAATATTTCAAACTTTTTCATTATTATTTCTTTTACAATTATCTGTGACCAAGAATCTTTGATAATACTACTGTAATTGTTTGGGGGGACAATGAATTGCACTCACATGGCATATACCTAGTTGACAAATGTGTGTATTCTAACTTGCCCACTATTTTTCCATTTCTTTCTCTTTCCTTGGGACTCCCTACACTCTGAGGCACAATATTGACATTAGGTCAATTAGTAACCCTGAAGTGGCTTCCAGAACACAAGTGAAATGAAGAGTTACATGTCTTTCACTTTAAATCAAATGCTAGAATTGATTAAACTTAATGAGCAAGCCGTGTCAAGAGCTGATATAGGTCAGAAGCTAGGCACCTTGCATCACCATTACTAAGATTATAAATGCAAAGGTAGGGTTCCTGAATGAAATTAAAAGTGCTGACTTGGTGAATACACATGATAAGAAACTGAAATATTATTGCTGATTCAGAGAGAAATATTATTGCTTATTGCTGGTATGAATAGAAATTCAAAGCAAGTCAGAAAATTCCTTTAAGCCATGGGGGTGGGGGTGGGGAATCCTTGAGATTACAATGTTGTGAAATTTATATATAAATAAAAAAATTTAAAAAACAGAAAATTCCTTTAAGCCAAAGTTTTATTTATTGAATGGCCTCAAATGTCTTCAATTATATGAAGGTTGAGACAGAAGTAAGGAGACTGCAAGGGACAAATTTGAAAATTGGTTCATAAGGTTTAGAAAAGAAACTATTTCCATAATATAAATGCACAAAATGAGAGAGCAAGTGTTGAACATAAGTTGTAGCAAGTATCTAGAAGACGCAACAAAGTTAATTGATATATACACTTAACAGATTTCAAATGTAGATCAGTCTTATATTAGAGGTTTTCAAGTAGGACCTACAGAGCTTGAGAAAAGCCAATGATAGTTTGACTTAGTAACTTGACATTGAAGTCAATGTTTATCAATCATTCTAAAAATCCTAGTGCCCATATAATTATGGAAGATCTACTCTCCTTATACTTTATAAATGAACAACAAAGCTTGAAAAAGAACACATTCAGTTGCCTGAATATTTTAAGCCCATTATTGAGACCTACTGATCAGCTAAAAGATTCCATTAAAAATATTACTGCTCTTTGACAATGCATCTGATCACCAAAGAACTCTGATGGAGATGTATGAGATGAAATTTGTATTCATGCCTTTTAATACAATAGCTATCTTTCAGGTAAAAAATCAAAGAGAAATACTGAACTTCAGGTTTTATTATTTAAGTAGTAATTTCTTTAAGGCTGTAGTGACCTTAGAAAGTGATTCCTCTAATGAATCTTGGAAAAGTGAATTAAAATCTTCTGGAATATTTCACTAACCTAGAACCATTAAGAACGCCTAGTTATCTACCCAAAGAATTCAAAAACACTAATTCAAAGGGATATATGTACTCCTGTGTTCATTGTTGTTTATTATAACTGAGTCATGGACACAAGCTAAGTGAATAAAGAAAAATGAATGGGTTAGGAAGATGTGATATTGACATACGCACACAAAATGGAACACTACTCAGCTATATAAAAAAAAGAAAAGTGATAAACTCATATCATCTGCAACAACTTGAATGGAACTGGAAAGGATTATAATAAGCTAATTAAATTAGAGGAAATGCAAATATGGAATGGTTTAAACTATATGTCAAATACAGAGAAACAAAATTAAGGATGATATGAAATAAATTTTCTTAACCCAGACATCTAATGGAAGAATTTAGAATACCAAAGGAGGACCCAGAGGAAGAAGAAAAGTGGGGAGGGGGTGCAATGGACTATGGGGAAACAATGGGTGCCTTTTTGGTGGGTATGGTATAGTAACTTATAGCTGAAGGGTGTGAACCTATACCTCTAAACCATTTAGAGTTTTATAAACTGATGCAACCTCAATGAAAATAATAATTAAATTCCCACATATCACACACATAAAAGAAAATTTGTGATTCATGGAAGGGAATAGAATTATGAATATTAGCACAAAGCTTTCTTAAGGTAGCATTTACTCACTGTGAAGATGGAATAAACATTGAAATGACAATAAAGGGAGTGTTATGCCTTTCAAAGTAAAAAGTAAACAAGTAAAATGTTGTCACATGCTGTAGAGAAGTTTTTCAAGAAAGAAAAGGTTAACTGAAGTGCAAACTTCATTGTTTTATTTTATAAAATTGTCATGGACATTCCAACTGACCAGCAGCAAACATAAACATCAAAGCAAGATTTTCTACGGCAAAATGATTATGACTCATTGAAGGTTCAGGTGATTGTTAGCAATTTTTAACAGTATTTTTGAATTTAGGTATAGAAGAAACATATTACTGTATACTTAGCAAACTTACAGTATAATTTAAACATGACTTTCATACACACCAGGAAACCATAAAATTCATGTGATTGCTTTACTGTTACATTCACTGTATTGGATGGCATCAAATCCAGAATTTCACAATATCCATGGATGAGATAATCTGAAATTTCAGTGGTGAGACCTGAGTTCAAATCATTTCTGTTTCATAGATTTTCTACATCTCTTTGAAGTACAAATGGAATGTGAAAGGGATCACCATATCTTTTCATATTCACTCAAAACAATCTGGGGGAGAATATAAGGTCAAAATATAGATGAGACAATATAAATTGTCATTAATTTAAGTGGAAGAGCTTCTCAATGAACAATGTCATTAATGGTGTTAAGCAACTAGATCTTATTACTGTTACCACCCTCTCACATTATTTTTATCTTTCATCTTGGACAAATATACCCCTTACATCATCTCATCCATCCAGTTCCTTTTGATCACTCATGATTCTTTTTTCTGATACTGTGTAGGTTGCAAAACATTTTCACTCTTCTGTGCTAATTAACATCATAATGTATAATTATTAACAACTTCACAAATGTCTCTAGAGACTGTTTCTATTTTATTATCTTATAGAATATGAGAACAACATAAAACATCACCAGTTTTCATAGCAAAAAATTTCATCTAAGAAAGACTATACTATACATTTTTGGGATAAATGCCACTTATAAACATGGTTTTCTAAAGCATATTGAAATTTCATGTACTAAATATTGGAACAGCTATTGGTGGTCAATGAGTAATGGATAGAAATGATTAATGACTACATGAGGTAAGGGGTAATTAGATTTGGCATGTGTATCCACCATTTAAACACATTGGTATGTGCAATGCATAGTTAAAAGAGATACAGAAAAATAACATTAAGCTTTAATGATTTAAATGGGTATCCTGAGAACAGATGATCCAGATCCTTTTCTATTCCGCCCCCCACAACAACTCAACACAACCATAAAGGTAACCATGGATCTCATTTTCATGCTAGTGATGGTTGCCTCAGCAACAGAGTGACAGATGATGAAGCCTGGGCAAGCCTTTTCACACCTTTCTGCCTTTGAGTCATTTACCCTTTTCACACAGGTCTGTCATTTACTCAAAAAATGTTCTACAGTTCCACTACCTCTGGACACAGTGACATTGAAGGACAATAATAATTCTTGGTAAAATCGTGAAGGAGCAGTTTTGTATAACATCTCCTGACAACTTCCCCCAACAGCTCAGTGTGCACATGTGCACTCACATGCACACACAGACATATCCACATACATAAGCAATCATACCTGTATCTTTTTTTAGAGCTACACCAATATACTATCCTATGGTGTTTGCATCTTCTAAAGTGCACATTGCTAAAACCTACCCTTTGTCAGTAATGGAATGTTTTGAATCTTTTAATTAGAAACCAGCATTTATGTCTACTTCCTTTTTATGAAGCGTTTTTTAACTAAATCAAGGCATTAATCTATGCCAATGTGTTAATGCTAAACTTCTAAATCTCAAAGTAGAAAAATATTGTTATGTTATAATCAGGAAAGAGGTACATCAAAAGTAATTTTTTTACTGACTCAAGTATTAGTTATTAATATTAGATAAAATGTGAAATGCATGTGAAGGAAATTACATTATTTAAATTAGAATCTTTTCAATGTTATCAGTATAAAAATATTCACTTGTATTGAAGTATGCTTTTATTTCCTTCTAGTTGAATTAAATACGTGGAATTACAATCAAAATATGCTGTCCTGAGTGGGCCGGGTTCTGAATACGGTGGGAGGGGAGGTCTGTGGCACATGATGAAGTTCTAGATTGCAATTAAATTATTCTTTTGAGATATATATATATATGAATCTTAGTTGATAAATGGGTTATATTCTTCATAAATAGTTATTTAAAACCATGTAGCTATGATAAAATATATAAATGAATATCATTAGGATTTTAATTAAAGGCTGTTGAGTGATAGTTTTGGTAAAGTCTATGTGGGAACTTTTATATTGTCCACGCATTATGTCATGAACTTATCATTCTCAGGTTTGTCACATAGAGGAAACAGATACTCTGAAGGATGAGATAGTCAGTTCTAGAAAGCAAGCCCTTGAGGAGGTCTTCTACCCACATGGAAGCATTAAGGAGATAGAGAAGAGGTAAGAGATGGATAAAATAGATGTTTATAATTTAACAAACATTCGAAAGTAAGTGACCATGACTGAATTATAATCTGTTGAGTAATCTGGGAGGCAGAATATGAAAAACTATTGATCACAAAAAACAAGTTTGCTTATGGAATTAAAAGAAGAGAAAACCTGACAAAAAATTCCATGAAAAACGTAAATATGAGGATCTGAAATTAAAGAAGAGATATGGTAGCAAAAATTATTCAGAATATATGGAGTTTTAAAAAGATCACATATTGCATTTACATATTTAATACATAAATACATGCATTCATGTGAATATGCATATATATATATACATTACACATCACAAAACATGGAGAATATACACATTTACAAAATTAAGCAAAATACAACAAAAATAGCATATATACAATATATCAACCTATATAACAAATGCAAACTATATATAAATATACATGCAGTTTCATCTTTAGAAAATGCAGTCTACAGTGATACACCAACACACACATACATATATACACAGTACATACATAACTTACTTAGGGAAGTATATACAGTAAACCTATGAAACAATAACCACTAATCAAAGTATTTTTATTCATGAAATAATGAATTATCAAGTATGCAATCAAAATATTAATACTGACAGCTACTAGGCAGAAATAAAAACAAAACAGAAGATTACAAAAGTGAGTGTATTCAGAGAGAAACAGTGTCATCATAAAAGAAGAGAAACTCACAAAAATGAATACTGAATGAAAAGGAAAACATTTTGAAACTTGTAAAAGTCATCATATAGAAATGAAAAGAAAAATGAGCAAAACTAATTCTCTAGCTGGTGATCTGAAAGATTAAAATAAAAAAAATAAGTCAGAGAAGACAATAAGAACAAAACACAATGGGAAAGATAATAATTGTAGAAAGTTTTCCCATAAAGGTAAGATTCAGGACTCTACAACTGATTGAATTAAAACTGTCTGTTGAAAAGAGTTGCAAGAATGAATGGAGACAATGAAAAAATAACTACAATTAATCTTCAGCTAAAGAAAGACACATCTTACTATTAGAGACACAAATGCTAATTATAATTTAAGACGAGACACATCCAGTGAAGTTTCAAAATTCACGAACAATGAAAACAAAAAAGCTACAATAATCTTTAAGAGGAAAAAGCAGATGCCATATAAAGCAGGTATGTAGTAGATGTCTTCTCATTGCAACATTATGTGCTAAGACAACTAAACAACATGAGGAAAATGATACCAATGGACATATTGTGAAAGTTCTGGGACCATGGTCTAGAAAGCAAGAAAAGAGTCATTAACGCTAATTTAAAACCAGAACAACCCTGTCCTATTCTTGTAGCAGTGATACTGGAATCTCCTGTGGAAAAATTAATCTTTCAGAGCATTAGCAACCAAGGAATCAGCTAAAGGAAGTTTAAATAGCAGATTTTTGAGTCTTCACAGTGCACTCTTTATAAATTAGAAAAATTATGAGACCGCAGAATTTTCCCTCCTCTGTTCCTAGACAGCATCAACGTTTCTTTAGGTCAAGATAACATAGGCAATAGAAAATTCTAAAGCTAAAATCTAGAATCCCCTGTCAAGAAAAATTACATTTTTACATGGATGATTTACTATTCCTTTTTCCTTCTGCCTGAATTGAACTCTGTATCAAGGTATCTACAATGAACTCACACTTGTGATTCTTGGAGCAGTTCTCACAGAGGAAAGCCTGTTTCCAAGTTCTAATCTTTATTCAGATTATCTACGAAACTCTAACTAGCATGAAGACTTTTATTAGTCAATATATTGCTTAATCCCAATTGTTAGTGAGCAAAAAGGAGAAAAAAAAACAAGTATAAAATCCAGTTTTTCAAATATTTAAGGACCTCATATGGAAAAAAGATTGACAGGGATAGTCTTAGATCCTCTGGGGGTGTTACTCATATTCTTTCCTTGACCATTAATCTTTTCAGGAATGAAGCTCATATTCCCATTCCCGCAGCTGCTGGAAGGTTTGGTGACTGACAGTCTGCAATCGATTTTCTCTCTACTCATAACCTTAATATTGTTCCACAGAGGGATAGCCCCTGCTCAACATTGTCTTTCCTGGGTGTAACTCACACTCAATTCTGACTACCTTCTTCCAATTGGGGACAATTCTGAAGGGACAATCTAGCTCAAGAGATCTTCAAATCAACTGAGGTTTTTGTTTTGGTGCTTCATAAGCCAGCTTTTCCCTTTATCCACCATCACCTTTCCCCTCCTCCCACACCACCCTGATTCTTAGGAGTGGGTTGATCCCAATTCATTTCCTGAAACAAATCTTGGTCTCAGAGTCAGCTACCTATCTGAGGAAACCACCTGCAGTAGGAACCTATATAGAGAAAAGATAATACAAAGCATTCCAGACATAAAATTATAACTTTATTATAAAAGAGTAGTTATTTGAAGATGTATGCCAAATATATATATATATATATATATATATATATATATATATATATATATATGGTATACATATTTGGTATATATATATATACCAAATATATATATATATATACTCAAGTCCAAGAATACCAGAGCAGGTGGGTTCTGGAGGAGACATTTAGAAGAGAATTAAGAGAGAAACATGGATAACAAGGGTACTTGCTTCTTGCCTTTGGACTCGCACCAGTGACATGGGAGACTTGAAGGAGACATCTGATAGAGAATCATAGAGAAACTAGGAAGAGACGTGTGGCTGAAAGATGCTTCAGTCATTATCTCTATTTGGACTTTGATTTTGTTCCTTTCACCCCAGACTTGCTTATTCCTTTTTGCCCCCTTTCCTGCCAGAAGCTGACTTATACTTGTATCAAGTTTTTGGACCTCAGCAACCATCCTTTGGGCCAACCCTGTTTGGCTGGGCATTTAACCACAAAGGATGGATAACTCTGGGTGGTGTATTGGGAAATTATTATCCCTTCTTCTCTTCCCTCAATATGCATATTAATCCTTTAATATCCTTTCATTCTAAGACTCTTGTCTTGTACTCAGGAACTCCAGATCCTTTTAGAACATGCAAGTTTGAGGACTCCAAGTATTCTCTTTACTCATATGCTAATAGATTTCATTGTAAAATTGGAACATAGCTTTAGTTGTATATCAACTGTGAAATTTATAGGGTTTCAATTTTAAAGATAGCAATATAAACAAACTATAATAGATGAGACAAAGCTGTGTAATTCATTGTATTATTACTCTTGAAGAATAGAAACAAATAACTTTATAATTAGTAAATCATGAAAAATCAAAATGTTTATCTAAAATATATCAAGGAAATTACTGTGAGAAATATAAAACTCAAAAACTATACAGAGAACTTACATATCTAGAGTGGAAATGAGTATAGACATAAGGAACTATGTACTCTTGATTGAGTCATCTATACTTTTTTTTTATTTTGTAAGTATTCTTATATTTAAAATATAACATAAAATTTGAAGTACACCCTTATCAACAAAAGACTGGCAAATAAATTGGTTACAGTTGAGTAAATCTTAAGGATCATTTAGATTCCCCAATTAAGATAATACTCATAACTTCTGAAAGTGATCTCACATGTTGTTGAAGCAAAAATCTTTCATTCATCACTTCTGGGCAAGACACTGCTTTCCCAATAAAGTCATTTATTTTTATTGCTCAGACAGGTGAGGAAAAATATCTTTTTGTCCTCTTTACAATTAAGAAAACTAAAGGGAAAGTTAGTTGCTTTGCCTAAGATTGAAAAGCTAATCCTAGTGATACTAATTTTTTTTCTTCCATTCTTCTGACCCATATTCCTGTGGTTTTAACTTCAGTTCCCAAGCAGTGGAAAATGGGTAATGAAAAAATGTTCAGAGAAGTCAATTTGAGAAATAGTTAATAATGGAAGAATTGGAGAATTGATATTTTCTACTTGACTTTTACTTATCAGTGCTGTGATAGGTACTTATGCAGATATTGTTTCATTAACCCTAACAATAACACCTACACATGAAAATTATTGCCATCCGTTAAAATATAGGAACAATTAGGCTCATAGTAAATTAATTGTGAGCATTCATATGGCCAGAAAAATAAATATTCCCAAACCTGTGTTCTTCCTCTATGCAGAATTTTTCAACTTCAGTGTTACTTAAAGTTTTGACTGAATAATTTTTTCTTATGGGGAACTGATCCTTGGTTTTGTAGAATATTTAGTCGAATCCCCAGTTTCCATCTACTGCATGCCAGCAGTATTTTCACCTCCATTTGTCTTGTCCTCACTGAAAAATCAGTATAAGACCCTTATAAGCAAAGTTTAGTTAAGTTTTTCTCCTTTTTTCAAGCTTCTAGACTTTGATATAAATCATAGTTTGACCCTGAATACAATCCTTTTTAATATTCCAACCTGAGAACAGACAGACCTTGGGATAAAGAATTCTTTTATATATGGTCTAATGTCACTCTTGCTTATCGACTTTCATAAAGCGTGTTGTCTGTAGCTTTGTTCACCACTCTTCATAAAGAAAATGCCTTTCCAACAAAACTTTGTATCTCATGGTTAGATGTTCTTCCTGTTTCAATGTTCACCCTCCTGTTGTTGCAATCGTTTTCCCCAAATCCTTTGTTGTAATGTTTTTAATAAAGTTTCTGTTTGCCTAGATGTAGTAATAACATAAACAAATGCTGGTTTCTTTATAACTCTACCAATAGGACAGAATGAAAATGCTGCATTTAAACTAAAGTAGAATTTTAACTTTAAAAATGTATGTGAAATATATATTGTAAATATATCAGTTAAAAAAACACAACATTTCATGCACTGACTTCAAGGTTGCTCATATTCACAGGCTTCAAAGTGGACTTGTTTGGAGACCTTAGGCTAGATGCTTGATGAAATAGCTACCCAAGAACTAACATCTATGGATCTGTCTACTTGGGATGCAATTGACATGTCATCTGAGTATTAAAGTGGCCAAAGTATTACTGGCTAGAGTGAATGACTCTAAATGAGAAACCAGTGTGATGAGATTCATTGCCTAAGGCACAGAACCTTTGCTTAAACTGCCTCCCAAAGGCTTGAATTTATGAAAAGTCAGCTTGTCTCCAAGAAGGGTCTCAGAGATTGAGAAATGCTTCACCATTGACAAGGTTAGTTCAAAGGAGCAGAGGGGCAATGGAAAGAAAGGCAGAACTTGATCTGTCATGGAAAGGTTACTGTTTGTAGTCATGTCAGGATTATCCCCTAAGTGTTTATCTTCCATCCTAAAAGCATTTTAATTTGTTTAGTAATTTAACATGTTGCTGAGCTTGTATGCGGATAAGGGTAATGGAGGGAGAAATGGAAAAAAAAATGACTCTACGAGTAGCTGAATTGTCTCTACAATAACTTTCTTAGTCATTTGCCTTTCCTAATTATTGCCTTGTATTCTCAACCTACATTTTGGAATTTACTCTATTTTTTTGTTTCCTAGGACTGATTTTATTTTGATTTTTATTAGAATTTTTGTTGCAACTTTAACATAACACACCTAAATGATGGAACTTCACGTTGTTGTTTTTCTTACACATAGATAGTATTGCCCAAGCAAATGTGTTATGGCTGTTAGAGAAGAGGGATTGTCACAGCCCCTAATACAATTTGTCAATCTCCTAAATCTCTCATCCCCAATTCTCAGCAATACACTCACCCTCTTTGAATGGTGAGTGGTCACACTAACATTGTCATTGATATTTTAAGATAATATTGGTTATAATCTCAAGTATATTCAGAGACCTAAAAGCAAATAAATTATTAAGGTCACAGGCATTGAGATAAGAAATGGCATGACCCAAGATTAAGTTGTGCTGAAAGATATAAAAATATAATTATAAAATTTACAGACTTTTGTTATAGCAAGTTCATAATCCCTACTTAAGACGCATACATATGCACACAAACATATATGTATGCTATGACCTGACTGACTACACACACACATATGCATGACTTGTTGTAACATAAAATATATCATATATAATATATATTATAGCATATATTATATTATATATAATTATATATTGTAAATTTGTATATATGATATATAATATAAAATACGTGATATATATCTATTATAGATCATATATTACATAGGCGACATAATATATATGATATATGATATATGATATATAATATATAATATATATTAGAGATCATATATTAGAGATCATATATATAGTATATATTATATATACTATATCACATATACTATATCATATATTATATATACTGATATTGTATACTAAATGTCATACATAATATATATCATTATATATTATATATACCATATATGATATAAATTTATGTTATATAATGTAATAATATATGTTACATATTACGTACTATATATAATATAATTTATATGTATTATATAAGTAACAGTTTACATATTTGTTCAATAATTTGAATTATATATCTTCCTTTACTGGTAATATTTGGAACATATTTCAGAAAGGCAACAACTGCTTAACTTTCACATAAATTCTTCCTTTTAACAGGACAAACAGTTTTATATTCACCACAATCTATTTGATTACACCTCTCTGGTTAGTTCATAACATTATTTGTCAAGTACATTTTGGAATCTAAGATTGTAAACTGTGTCAGTGCTATGATTCTTTGATCCCACTCCAGATTCACAGACCCACATTTCATCATTATCAGCTAAGATACACATATTTTAAAAGTGGGTGAATTTTTTCCCAAAAATAAGTATCTAAAGAGGGCCTTTACTTCCAGTTTGGAAATAATCTGGTGAAAGAAAAAAATCAGGTCCATGAAATTTAATGGGTAAAACAATGTTATCCGATAAGGTCAGATTAACAATAACAATTGTGAAAACATTATTTTATATGTTGTAAAGTGGAAAACATCTTCTGATCAGGATATAGACAATTTAATAATTTGTAATAAATGTTCTTTAGTTTCTTCACTAATTCAAAAAAGTAAATATTAATATGTATATATTCTTAAAAATACCTTGTTTTAAATTTTGCAAATTCAGGTTGTCCTTAGAAGTCTGAGTAGAAATGTTTTTTACATCTTTTGAAAGTATAATAAGTTAAACAGTAATCATAAGCACTATAAATTTGCCTTACATATTGTATTTTCTAGAAATTAGCATTTTAGAATACATGTTAATCTTATGATCAAAGGGAAATGTATAAGATTGTTTAACTTAAATTAGAAAAGGTATGTGTTCTCTCTATGTGTGTTTGTGTGTAATATATCATAGCAAATATATATTTATCAATCAGTGAAATATCAATCCATCTATTCTGAGTCATTGTTAAAACACCATCAGCCCAAATTTATCAGTATGGCTTTTTAAACATAGGTTCTATGTTTCTAGCTGACATATAGTTGAATATACGGAGAGAATTAAAAAACTAAAATAAGATATAACTTGTAATGAATCCAAAAAATCTTATTGTTCATTCCTGAGTGTACTTCTCATGGACTTCCTTTTTATTACTAAACAATTTATTTTTAAGGCTTGAGCTTTTATTTAGTATTTTAAGAAAATCCAGATTTGTAACAAATTAATTAAACCAAGATTGCCAAATAGTTGGTTTCTATTCCATTCAAATTATAGCACACAAAAATAATAGAAAAATTACCAAGACAAAAGAATTTTACATATCCATTATGTAAACATTATATTTTTAGTTATTAATACTTGCTAACTAGAAATCATAAGAATTTATTAAGATACATAGCCAGTGCAGTTCTATTTTAAGGTACGTTTTTAATTCTAATATGGGCATATAGTATTCTCTTGAGATACAGCCCTTGCATTGGTTGCCAAGAAGGCCATCCTGTAGGAAATCAGTCACTGTAAGACACTCGCA
This sequence comes from Uropsilus gracilis, assembly GCA_004024945.1. Lineage (NCBI taxonomy): Eukaryota > Metazoa > Chordata > Mammalia > Eulipotyphla > Talpidae > Uropsilus > Uropsilus gracilis. Next base: position 14,670 of record PVHY01007980.1, read on the forward strand.
CAGAATAAAATATATCCCCTTACTATTTCACTACAGGATGTTGTCTGTGACAATTATCAGTAATTCTAAGCATTCACACAATCACTGTTCAAAGTGACATTATCTAAGACATAACATTGACAGGAAGAATTGTAAAGCAGTAAGAGAGATAAAGTAATTTACAGAAGTACAGTAGACCATCACAATACCAAAATACCACAATGCCAAAATCACCTAAAGCCCAAATAGCTTTAAGTGATGGGAATTATGTGTATGCTTGTGTCTGTAGAAGTAGGAAACAAAGTTTAAGAAACTGGGTTATGTCAAGTTCATCTGACCTGTGTTTTAAAGCATTTTATGTATTAGCTAAATTATGCTAAAAAAGAAAATTAACTTTGTTTGGATTTGTCATAAGTTATGTCTTATTTCATTCTTTAAGTCTAGGCATGCACTTACTTATATATGTCAGCACATAATACCTCTTTCGAGAAGTTTTTACTTAAAGTTTGCCTATATATTTCAATGTAATCACTAAAAGTATGTGCATTTAAAAAGAAGCATAATAGAAAGGTGAATAATTCATCAGATGTCAGTGTTTAACTTTACTTCATTACATTTTTTTGTTAGAAAATATATTTTGTTTGCCTAGGAATGATATTGACTCAACAGACTTTGGAGTTGCTTCCTTTGTCTCTGTGTACACAGATGGCCAAATCCCTTTCAGACCATACACCCCTTAACAGTTTAGGGACTCTGGGTGGCCCTCAGCCACAAACTTACAAAAGAAAAACTTTTAAAGATACACAAAGGAGAGCTAGACCTAGTCTTGGGCAAGTGTCAAGGACAAATTGCAAAATAGGAAACCAGTTCAAAGTCATCTTTAGTAAACTAATTTTTCTTTTGTATTCGTGGGGACATTTAATCACTTGAGAAAAATATTCATTTCATAAAGAACATTTTACCCTCTATAACAAAAGAGATATGAGTCAAATTTTATGTATTCAAACATTTTTGTTATTAGCTAAAAATTGTGGAGGGCACTGGCTTTTTAACTGAATTACTGACAAATAAAATCAAATAACTATCTATTAATCACAATAAGGCCTCAGTCAGGGAAAGTATCAGAAAGACTGTGGGCATATATAATGTAACTAACGAGACAGTAAATTTCTACTGATATATATATATATATATATACATACACAGACACACATATATGTGTGTATAATGTACAGCTCCATTTGTAATAAAGTATTAATCAATAATAAATAACCTTGAGTTATTTCTCTCAACTCAATTTACATGCATTAAATGAATATAACCAATATCCTATAATATGATCTTGCAAAGTATTTTCAAGACAGGTATTATTTAGGTCTAGAAATATAATCTCAGCTGTGACTAGAGCAAAGCAAACTGAAAACTACTTATTTATTCATATATTAAATGATTATGGACTGTGTACATGGTAGAGTCAGCTATTGTTCTAGATACAGGGAATAAAGTAGTGAAAGTAAAGGCATGAACTTTACTACCACAAAATTTATGTATTTATTAGAAAGGGCAGGCAGTAAATAAGAAAAAAACACAATGATTTTTGAAAGGACAGTGAAGAAAGAGGGAAACAGGAGCCAGGAATATGAAAGGATGGTGAAGAAATATGAAAGGACAGCTGTAAGAAAAGAGAGAAACAGGAGTCAAGTTAAGTAGAATTAAGAAGAATTTATTGCCATGAGCTCCCAGGCGAGGTTCACTAACCCAGGGTGGGGGGTTAGTGAAGTCACAATACATGGAGTTGGTGTCTGTTTTTTTAGGGGCAGGGACATGGAGGTTGGGTTTTGCTAGTTAGCAAGGTTAGCAGGCAGATAAAGTCATTCACTGGGCTAGGTGGGCAAGGTTGACAGCAGTTTCAGTTGTAGCCAGAGGGTAAGACTTGGTTTGGGTGGTATCCAGCCTTCTTAATCCTTTTATGGGTGGAACCTCCTAGTGCCCTTAATCTGACCTTTCAGATTTCTAAGAGTGCTAAGTAGTACTGGCAAGCCTGAAAGAGAGATTAGTACCAGAAAGTAAGGTACTAAAATATCTAAAATGTACTACAGTATTTCAGCAGTTGAATAACAAGAAGGAAACTGATACTGGAAGCATACCAGAGAAGGATCCAGATTATGAATTTAAATTTTTGGTTCCACTATCTTTAGGATATTTCAGCCAACTACTCGCCAAATGCTTGTGTACTTCTGAGAGAGTGTATGTTGATAATACTAGTATAAGAAATGGTTTATCTAGAAATGAAATGGCTGAATTGCCAATTAAATAAATGAGAGTTAAAAAGAGCATAGATATAAGCATATCAAAAGGCTATCAAAGCTTATTGCTTAAACCAATAGCAGTAAGAGATAAGCTCAACAAAGACTTTGAATGAAAAAAAGGCAATTCATATGCAGCTCTAATGAAAAAATCAGATGAGGACTGTGAATATCTCATCTAAAACTATCATGTCAGAAAGTCCCATCATCATCCATCATAATCATCATCATCATCATCATCATCATCATCATCATCATATCATTAATTGAAATATGAAGTATACAGGCAAACAAGTATCCGATCACACCTCAGAAACAGATTTGGCAAAAAGTTTTGGATGCAATTAGAAATATATGCAACATGATTGGAATAAAATAGATAATATGCCTACCAAGTTTTTGAAGGGATTGGATTGCTAAGACTTTCACAAATGTAGTGTTTTTAAAAAGAATTTGGCATCTGTAGTATAAAAAATAACTTGTGCTTCTGATATTTGGTGGCAACAATGGCGCTTAACAAACTTACAAAGGAGAGCAGCTGGCCTTTTAAAGCCAGCCTCACACCAGGTTCTTTCCAGCCTGTACATGCAGAAGCACAACTACATAATCTTTAAGAGGGAGGCAAAAACATATTTACTTATTAAAAGACATATGAGACAAGAGTCACTGAGGGGTACAAGGGAACTCCTTTGGTAATCTTACCACACAGTCCAGTCTCTAGTCAAAGGGCACATGGCTGCAGCAGCAAAGCAATGCTCATCCACAAAATGGCAGCTGCCTCATTTTAACCCAGATGAAGGAGTTAAGATGGTGTTGCCACTCCTTCAGAAGATACAGCTCCACTCACTCCAAGCCAAAAGATGCCAAGATGGTGTCATTGATCCTTTTCAGAAAGCAGGAGATTCAAATTCCACAAGGAAAACCAGAATGGCATCATCAATTCTTCTCTGAAAGGCACAGCTCCAGCATTCTTTCAGCTCAACTCCAAAGGGACACAGCATCAGCAACACTCATTCACTATAGAAACACAGCAAACACTTCAGAGGTCTCATGTTGGAAACAACAACACAGCAAACACTCCAGTTCTCCAAAAGACTTGCAAGCTTCACAGTTTCAAAATTAAACCAAGTTTTCAAGTACCATGTTTCCAAGACAGCTCACACAGGTCACAAATTTTCCAACATGCTTCCCTGGACCCCTCACCAGCTTGGACTGAGGATGGAAGCCCACAGCTTGGATTCCTTTCCTGCCTTGCTGCCCCACATGGCAGCAGCAGCTCTGATGTCTCCAGTCTCCCTGCTCCTCCTCTGCTTTCCTCTCATTCCTTCCATGTTCTCTGTGTTTTCTCCCTCCTGTAAAATCCCCTAATACTAATCCTATCATGGGAAGGTATGGCTTTCCTTCTCCAAGTCTCCACTCACCAATGAACAATAGCTCCTATTTTAATGCAGTGCCACTAGTACTGGGAGCTACAGCTCCCTAACATTCCCCACTCTTCATTAAAAAAAAAAAAATCATGTCTGTGATAATCTACTACAAAATCAAAATATCGCAGACATTACAAGGCAAAACATGCATTAACATCAATACATGTACAACAGTTTTTAAATAGTTATCTAAAAACTGGTACAAGTTAATTTTATTAACGTTCAGAGTACAAAAACTAAGCTACTTAATTTACATTTATCCAAGAGAGTAAAACTCTCAAACCATTTAACCACGTGGATCCACTGGGTCTCCAAATTTCATTTAATCCTCAAATCTACATACACATTTAATCTCTACTAACTAGACTTTCACTTTTTTGAATTTTCAATAATACTAGTTAAAACAATACTAGTTTTCAAACATCATCCAAAAATTGGTATCCGAGAAAGGAAAACTAAGTCATTAATTGTCATAGACAGTTGTGGCTACATAAACATACAATCCATACTGAGTAGTTTATTATTTTTTCCAAACTCTCTCTGTATCTGGTTTGGAGTACATATTGCATCTGCTCTGGCCATTTTCAATTATGATTACAAGTCTTGTTCCTTTTCTTGTTACTAACATAACCAAACAACTTTCCATAAACATAAATCCAAAATGCATACAGGACTTTTCGCCAAATGCCCATACAATCCATAGCAATAGGAATATTACAAAACATGCCATTTTGAACCCATGACCACTATTTACTAAAGTGTTTTTACTAAAGATCTTGCAAACTGCTTTAAGCTTTAAGGTAACCAATGCCAGGAAAAAATTTCCTTGGGTTGATTAACCATGGGTGGGTGGCCCCATCTGGGTCATCAACTGATATTTGGGTGACAAAACAAACAAGACAGGCTGCTTAACCAAACTTACAAAGGGGGGGGGGGGTGGCTGGCCTTTTAAAGCCAGTCACACACTAGGTTCTTCCCAGCCCATACATGCAGTAGCAAGGCCACATAAACTTTAAGAGGGAGGCAAAATCAAATTTACTTATTAAAAGACAAATTAGACAAGAGTTGCTGAGGGGTACAAGGGAACCCCTTTGGTGATCTTACCACACAGTCTAGTCTCTAGTCCAAAGAAGCACATGGTTGCAGCAGTCATGTGCATCCACAAAATGGCAGCTGCCTAACCTTAAGCTGGATGAAGGATGGCATCACTACTCCTTCTTCAGATGTGTAGCTTTCCTTCTCCAAGTCTCCATCCACCAATGAACAATAACTGCTATTTTAAAGCAGCACCACCACTACTGGAGGCCTCAGCCCCCTAACACTTCTTCCTTTCCTGAATGAAAATTTTCACTATTTTATTACTTCCAAGATTTATAATTATTTATTATATGGTAATTAAAAATAAATTGTACTTTGATGTGTGCAACAACAGCTGGATGTGAAAGAAAGTGCTGTGTTGCTCCTGCAAACTTTGTACTCTGAGATGGAAAAACAGCTGAGTAGGATATTGGGTTATCTTTCTTTAGAAGGAATAGATTTTAATTTAAGATGGAACAAAGAAATATTTTCTGAGGATAGACTGACAACTCAGTTATCTCACTCCTTTCTACTTATCCTGGAAAAATATTTTTCATTGTCCTTTGCAGTTAAGAGTAATCTTATGAATTTAGAGAATGTAGTACACTGGCTCAAGATCTAATATATTGAAAAGTCTCCCAGGAATTATTTTATTTATTTTTTTTCTCTTTTCCTAAAGCAAGCATTTAGATGATCCTAAAGGTAACATTAAGAGCCCATTTTTGAGGATTGGTAAAACTTAAATTTGAAAGATGTTTTGACTTCAAAATTATTGTTTGAAGCACAGGCACTCAATTAGAGGTTCCAACTATGTGAGAAAGATGTAATATTTATGGTATCAAACTATTAATGTTCTGGAAATTACTGTGATAGCAGTGCCTTATCACCTTAGTTAATCCATTTGGTTTCAGATCCAAATCAGAAAACTCTTGACATAATAGTAACTCTAAGATGATTTGTGATTCAAGAATATTATCAACGTCATTAGCAATAAGGGAAATGCAAACTAAAACCACAATGAGATACCACCTTACACCAGTAAGAATGACCCACATCCATAAAACGGACAACAAGAAGTTCTGGCGAGGATGTGGAGAGAAGGGGACACTCTTATACGGCTGGTGGGAATGTACACTGGTCCAACCTCTATGGAGAGCTGTGTGGAGGGCCCTCAAATTTATAAAAATGAAACTACCATATGACCTAGCAATTGCTGTCTTGGGAATCTACCCTGAGGAGACAGACCTCAAAGCTTGTACAAAAGGACACCTGTGCTCGGATGTTTATTGCAGCACAATTTATAATTGCAAGGACATGGAAGCAATTGAAATGTCTGAAAACAGATGACTGGATGAAAAAGATATGGTATATATACATAATGGAATATTACTCATCAATTAATAATGACAAATTGCATGATTTTATGATAACATGGATAGACTTAGAAGAAATTATGTTAGCAGAAATAAGTCAAAAAGAAAAAGACAGAAACCAAATGGTTTCACTACTATATGGAACATAGGAAAAATAAAAAAAACAAGAAGAAAAGTCAAAACAAACCAACAACCAAATTAAACTACACAACTGGTGGAGGGGGTGGAACATGGTGGGAACAGCTGGGGAGGTAAACTCCAGAGATCACAAAGATGTGAAATTTATATATAAATAAATTATTTAATATTAATAAAATAATATAATAAATATCATCAATATCAATAAATCATCAGTTACCAGATTTCCACCACTTTCAGTATAGCATGTCTTTGATGCTTAATTATTATTACATCTCCACAAAGTAGTCAACACAGTTTCAGACTCTATGATAATATGTAACAAAAGAAATGAAGGGGGCATGGCATGAAGGGATGGTAACTACGAAAGGATTTTTGTTTCCCATTAAGACTCTACATTGAAGGAAATCTTTATCAGACACTCCTTATGTGGTGACCTGAGTACTTATATAGTCATATATGAAAGTCCTTTGGTGTGTGGGAAGGAGGATTTTGGCGAGGTGATTATAGCTTGATAAATACATAGGGTTGGGTTTCCTAATGTAGGATTGGTGCATTTAAAAGAAAGTGAAGAAATATCAGAGTACTCTATCTCTTTGAAATTTTAAAATACAGATAGAAAACAGCCACCTGCAAACCAGGAATCGAATACACCAGTTTCTCTGTGTCCAGGCTGTGAAAAAGAAATTCCTGTTGCAAAATCCACTCTGTCTATAGTACTTATTTACAGTGCCTGGACAGACTAACACACCCCACCACATATTCACCATTTAAACCCCAAATCTGAAAAAATGTATATGTTCTGCATAATTAGTTCAAGTAATTCTATATTTTATATATTGGTGTCATTATCAATGACATCATGTAATTAAACCAACAAGAAGGTACAAATATTTTGGAGACACTGGAAAGGTTTTAGAAAGCTTAACATAATACCAGTGATGAATTAGAGGCCAACTAAATTAGAAATATTTTTTAGGCATCCAGTGTTTTGGGGCATGTAGGAATAATACAACTAAGTTAAAAGTACTACATCACTTTGTAATTTAGAGACAGACCCTTGCACATTTGAGAATACTTATCTATTAATTAGGTGACAGCAAAGGTGGTCATTTTTGCTCTAGGAACTAGAACATAACATAGTTCTGTAGTACATCCAACATGCATGTGGTTCTATTCTTTACACCTTTTTAACCAAAAGATTCTATATTATCACATGTATCAGTGGTGAGAAAGTGAGAAAGGGAGCCATGTGGAGATTATTGTAAGCTTAAACAGGAGAATCCCAACATAGACTTCAAAGGTTATTGTACAAGGTTTTGCTACCTGCGCAGAAAACTCTATTCTATTCAAGACACATTTCCCAGAAGATATGGATCTACTAGTCAGTCAGATCTTTTCATCATTAAGTGATTTTTTTTTGTTTGTTTGAGAAAACCAAAAAGCCCTAAGTCAGGATGGGCCCAGAACAAAGTCATCATAAGATAGAATTGCATTTCGATTGAGCAAGAATAGAGAGAGAAGGCATGAATCACATGTACAGGCAGGTAGCCTAACACCTTATTGTCTATCACTATTATATCTATATTTCTTTATCAGCTTCCATCTATGGTTCATAGCTACATGAGGAGGGCCATTATGACTAGCTGAGAAGATGCATCTGACTGATCTCAGCCAGCCATAGGAGACTGGCTCATTAAATGGGTGCAAACTAAAAATGAAACCTGAAAAAACAAAACAAAACAAAACACTAGAATGAATAAATATTCCCAGCAAACAGAGTTTCAGGTGGTATTCCAAATGGGACAAAATAAACTACAAAGAGACACACCTGGACATGTGAATTATCTGACAGGTAGGTAAAGGGCCTAGAATGATGGTGATTGAGTGATAGAATAAAAGGACATTTATGAAGAACAAGTGTAGGAATGGACATATAGGAGTGGTCACAAAGTGTAATTATCTATGTGTCATGAATGAGTTTAACAGAGATCTCCAACATAGAAAAAGTATTAACCAAATGAGTAGGAATAAATCAGTTCATATCAGCCAGTTTCTCTAATTTGCCAGCACAGTAGGCATTCTAAAGATATTTCCTATGTGTACATCTCTGTTCCAAAGTCAAATTTCTGAAGAGCCCTATCAAAAACAGTGCTCAAAAATAGTCTCTCTACAAATTTCGCTAATTTAATTGAGTCCTGGGGGACAAGAATAAATCAGTCATAAGAACTACTGGGGTGGGGGGGAGAAATTGTTCTAGGTCACAGGATAAACTATATTCTATGTATCGTCATTCTTTCACTCAGGGTAAGGTGGTTAAACCTCTTATCTTATCCTAACTAAGACAAATATAGTTTCTAAAAAGTTCTGGAGCTTTATCATATTTTAAAAATTATGTCAATATGAATTTTAAACAAGAATTGCATATTTTAATGCTATATTTTAATCAACTGCAAGCAGAAAGCAAAGTGATGCTTTTATAATTCAGATATTTCAAGTCATGTTTATTGAGGGATTAATGTATTACTTGTTCATGGAACAGTTTGTTAACTAGCCAATAGGGGTCATTATCTAAAGAAATTCTTCATTAGTGAGATTCAGTGATCTAAGAGTACTTAAATGAGAATCAATATTTCTAATCTCTTTCAAAGCATCCTAGCAAATATCTTCACATTAGAATTCAATATAGATACAAAAGTATCCATATTTTAAAAGTTTGATTTCTAACAGGAATCAGAAAGAATATTTTAAATACAAAATTAGGAGATTTATTGAGTAGAAATGCTTTTCCAGGTCCTCTGCTAGTCAAGTCACAGCAGCTTTATTACTTTTATCACATTTAATATATTTTTCAAAAAGGTAACAACATCTTGGTACTTGGTAATATGGCCAATTGAATGTCAGCCACACAGACACATAGGTATCTTAGTTTAAGTTTTACTGCTCTGGTACTCTCCTATCAGTGTGGTTATTTTCACAAGCTGTGATGTCCAGATTAGATAGTCATTTTACTTGAGCAAAACTTTTGTTATTATTTAAGAGGCAGTACAAAAGAAAATAGTGTAAATGAGAAATATCAGGTCTAAATGAACATTCATTGATTTGTTCATCCTAACACCACTCTATTCAGTGATATAAACTAGCTACTTTAATGAAATAAATGGTTGCTACAAATAAAGAATTTTACCAGCAGTATTTCCTATAGAAATTGACAATAATACACACAATACATACTTACACATGCATATAAACAGATACACATGCACTGAAATTCTTAAACCGTTTACTTTGACTAGTGGTTTCATTCCATTTGATAAACTGAAGTTTAGTCCAATATTCCTTCCCTCCATTCTCCACTGAAGTATTCACATTTCAGTCTATCTTATTCACCAATAATAAAATATGTCATAGATCTGCTTATTTCTTGGACACATATAAACCTAAATTCAGTGTGTGTGTTGATATGCAGATAGGTATGTATACACACATACATTCAGCTAACTAATACTTGTGAGCGGGTCACTTCTTTCTGTAATGAACTTTTATGGGAATGCAGTTTTGTTCATTTGTTTACATGCTGTTTTTGTTGCTGTTTTCCTATAAAGCAGAGCTGAATAGTTGCATAAAAATATGTCAAACTAAAACAAGTGGACACTAACCTTGAAGATTCCTGGAAGAGATAATACCACACAAACTAAGTTTAATCTAGTTTCTTTGGCAACACTAATTTGACTTTGTCCATATAAGTTATGGCACTGAAATCATAAGCAAAACTTAAACAGTTTCCAAAGTAGATAGAGGCAGGCATTGCCTAAATCCCTGCCCCAAACTTCAGCCTATCCCACACCCTCAATTCAACCACAAACTTACCTGTAGTTTGCTAATTTATGTATCTCAAATTGCAATTTCTTGGTTATTCCCAAGTAAATGGATCTTTTTTACAATCTTTAACTTGCTTCAGTTAACCTATTTATTTAGGTCTACAGAAACTATATATGACCTGCAAGTGTAAAATATTCACTTTCTGGCTATTTAAGAAAAAGTTTGCTGACCCTTGAGATACACATGTCTCATTTGTTATTTTGAAACCATGATTAAAACAATCATTTATTAAATCTGACTACTGAGAGTTTGCAATTTAGAAAGAGTTCTCTTTTAAACCTCTTCTGCAGCTCTCCCCTTGGATCACTCACACATTTGTAGTCAGTTTGTTGGTCAATAAGAGGGATCAATGTTCACTCCTGCACCTTTTGCTTAGCAACAAATACAGACTAGGATGAAAGTGGAAAGATGTAGAAATGTAGTTTATAGGTGCCATTTTGCTGATCCCCACTAATCAGCAACTGCCTTGTTTGACAAGTTCCAGGGTTCCGGGAACTGACAGTAGGGGTTCTGGGGGTGGAGTAAAGCAATATTTGATATAGTTCAACACATGCAAACTGGAGCCAGCTTGCTTCTGCATCTGTGCTTGTACTACTTGACAGGGCACTTGGGATATACGTAGAAGAAAGACAGGCAGAACTGGGAAAGAGGCATGTGAGTGAGATACATGTGGAAAGACTGTCTTTGACACTGACAATGGTTTTTGTTACTTTTTTACTTCTGTTTCTCCCTTTGCCCTATTTTATGGAATTTTTCTTACCCCTTCCTTATTGTTGTGTGACAAAAAGCACCTTAGAATTATGGCAGACTTTTGGATCTCAGTGGTTCCACTTTAAGTTGATATTCTGCTGGGCATTTTACCATGAGAGGGCGGATAATTTTGGGGTGTTTCATTGACAATAATCATTAGTAATATCCCTTCTCTCTTGGTACATATGAATTCTGCTATATAACTGTTATACTAAGCATATTTTTTCTTTTTTCCTTATGCATCAGATGGCAAAATTGTATTTTAGAGTATAGATTCCTTTAGTTAGGGTTCTTGGAAAGATAAGACTTGGTTACAAGCTAATAGGACCTCTGCTACTTGGTTTCTTACCCTTTTGCATCAGTGTAATTTTATTCTTAAGATTTTACCAGAGCAACATTCTAAAAAATTAAAAATGGAAGCTCAAATATGACATTCATCAAATTCTTATGATCAAAGCAAAATACCTCACCAACCATGTTTAAAAGAGTTGCAGAAATGGACTCTACTTTTGACAAGATTAGCAAAAATCACATTTTAAAATGGTATCATATATGTACACAATATAAAAATTTTTGCAATATACCAATCTTATATATACCCTAGGTTACATTTATAGAATAGCATTGGACAATTTCAGAAAATCAAATTTTTCATATCATATAACTTTCCAGATTTTCAAATACAAGTCATATGATAACTAGGGAATATTCATAGTAGAATTTTTTTCTCCACCTTTTGACAATTACCTTTTCTTCCTATATAGAATATCTTGGTCATTATTAATCTATATAAGTGACTAGCTTAATCACACTCTAGCATTATTTACACAGGTATCTATACAGGGCTCAAGGGCTATTGACAGTGATGTTGTATGGAAAAGTCGTTGCTAAACAAATTGATTAAACAAAATTTTTTAAACTTCTATGACTGTTTAGCTACATTCTCATATTTTATCTTTTCTTTCTAATTTTATGCCTTCATTACTGCCTGGGAAATTGCATTTCAAATAATGCTAGGATTAACTAAACCATATTTGTCTAGTTTCTTTTTGAAAACCTTTTCCTAACAATTTTCAACTTCATTATAGTAATATCGTTTAATTTGATTAATTCTGAAACATTTGGCCCACTACAAAATTGACATCTCCCTAATAATAGGTAGATGAGAAGACATTGGTGGGGACAGGGAGAGATATTGTAAGTTTTATGGTGTGAATGCACAGAATGTCTATGTTGAAAGCCTAATATCCAAAGTAATAGTACCAGGAATTGGGGTGCCTGGAATGTGGTTTTGTCATTGGGGATAATGGCTTAACAGTTGAATTAATATATTATGAAAGAGATTTCATAGAAATTCATAGTTTCTTTCCTTATGTGAGAGTAAGATGTGGCAGTCAGTAACCTATTAAAAGTTATCTCTGAAGAAACAGCCTCCATCAGAATCTTGGGATCCAGATATTGGACTTCCAGTCTCCAGAACAATAGGAATAAATTTCTCTTGCTTATAATATACTCAGACTGTAGTATTTTATACTAACAATCAAAACTAAGAAAATAAATACTAGTGATGAATTTGTAATTGCACTCTCTCCCTCTCTCTTTATAAACACACATTTACAATTTATTAAATAGAATTTTTTTATAATAATCACTAATGTTTACATATCACAATAGTGAAGAGTTTTAGCAAAAGATATATACATATAAAACAAAAATGAGGTATTTATGTGTTTTACACGTATATTATTCAAAAAATTTTTTAATTGTCGACAAGTTTTGTTGGTTTTTCTTCATAATTACATTTTTGGTTTATCTGAAAAATTTGAAGACTGAACAGAAATTGTATCCAAAGTCATCCAAAAATAGCAGTCATCCAAAAAAGCTGGGAGTTGCTCACACAATTTAATCAAGCAACATTCTTTAGTACATTCTCTTTAATGCAACCCAAGTCCTTTCACTTTTGTTGTCTATCTGATCCACATCAGAGTTGAACTGGGCTTTCAATTTTATATTAACATTTTATTGGATCTATGTTTAATTTCACAGGGAGGCCTCATACCTAATGAGCGTATTTACTCATATTAGTACCAGAAGAATGTATTGCCTGTGGGGGTTTCTCTGACGCTTTTCACACATAGTTAAGATTAATTCTTAAAACACTGTCCTTTCTGCTGGTGTTGACTTTTTGTTTCCGTGGCTCATTATGTTATAAAATCTGTTTCCTGGCACCTGCATACTGATTGCATCATGCTACTCAAAAAGAACACGATGCTGAAAAGAAGATTCTTTCCTCTACTTAAGAAAGTAATAGCCTTTCTTCTTAATTGTGGCCCATATTTAAATTTGTGCTGAGCTTAGTTTCCATATCATACTTAATACCTAGGATGTTAGATTCTTCTCTAGCAGCAAGCTCAATCTTTTCTTTGACATCTGGTTATATTAAAATGTCTATTTTCTTTCCTTTAAAGGCTCTCCCCATACCTTGATGAGAAGGTCAGTTTTCTGACACATCTGTTTTCTGGTCTCAGTGATCCTCCTGACCTGGCATCTCACTCACCCTAACAATTCTATGTGGGTAAAAAGATTCAGGTGTTTAATACTAATGAATCTCCTTTTTTACTTTCTTTTTCCAATCTACAGTTTAAATCATCATTGAATATGTGTGCACACAAATTGAGTATAGGATTTAAAATATGCTTTTATATAAAAAAAATATATATATATATGGTTATTATATAAGCATATATATATGTATACATGTATATATGTATATATATATATATATATATATATGCCACCCTGATAATGACTAAAACCCCCTCCTTCATTACCACCATATTATTTTGGAAAACTAACTCACTTTCCCATCATTTCAAAACAGCATTTAGCTGTGACCTTCCTCTTACTTCCAGGAAGGACATTTCCTCTTTATTTAAATCTATCTTTTTTCTGAGATACATTTAAACTCCATTGATTTCCTTCTCTTAATGATGCCATTTCCAGCAGAATCATCACACTTATTTAAGGCCTATAATCCACATCATCCAGTTAGCCTCCAATATTTGGTCTCTTATTGGCAACAAAGGGAGAAATTAAGTAATTCACTTATTTACACTAAATTCATTATACAAAGATTCTATTTTATTAACTGGTCACTCTTTAGCCAATAAATTTGTGCCATGAAAGACCAAATCTACAGAAGTATTTAGGTCAATTATATAAACAAATGTTCAAACATGCACTACAGTCTACTTCAGTGTTCAGCAAACTATTGCCAATGTACCGAGAGTTTCTATAAGACTTGTGAGGTAAAAATGGTTTTATATTTTCAAATGGTGACATTTTAAATAGATACATAAGTACCATATAGTTTTTTGTTTTGTTTTGTTTTGTTTTGTTTTTGAGACTATGTCTCGCTGTTTTTGCCAGTGGAACCGTGGGACTCAAACTTCAATCCCTGGCCCGTGACCTTGGCTTCCTAGGCTGCCACCTACAGGCATGCGTCACCATGCCTGGCCTAGTACCATATGGTATTTTTGATATTCTATGCTTAAGGTATTCACTATATGGCCTTCTATAGAAAATGTTCTCTAAATTCTTGTACGCTTACTTTTTTAGTGTATTGTAATGCCAGCGAAGTAAAACTATTAGAGAACAGAGGGGAGAAAATGAAGCCAGTGGGCATATTCATAGGGAAGATAGAATTTTCCTGTCTCTACCCAATGGCTTATTTCTAGATTTTGCTCCCATTTCTATGCTGCTAAAATTGAGAATATCTAGTATTACAATTTCTGACATGCCATGAGTCAGACTTCCAGAATAGTAGACTTCTGGGAGGAGGAAAGGACATAGTGGTCAGTGTAGAAGAGGAAGGAGGGCTGAAGCCACAGAGGCACATGACTCTCTTAATGCTTCTTTTCTTTCCGAATTTTAGCATTTTTGTTAGGTGGGGCCATTCCTGTCTCTTGAGAGAACTTGGCAGCTACCATTTGAACTTCAGGGTGGATTTAGTTTGGGTAGTACATTTTATTTGTTTATTGACTAAAAGTATATATATATATATATATATATATATATATATATATAATCGTATATGTATATATATCGTTGTGTACCCTGAAGTTCTCCCACCACCATGTCACCAGTGAAACATCATCCTGATTCCTTGTCCTCATCTCACCTCCAATTTTGCCCTCCCTTTTTCCTCTCCCTTGCTGTATGCATCAGTTCTGTTATCACCTTTTTAAAATTCAAGTTTTTTGTACTTTTGTTTGCTTTCCCTGTTTCCCACATATAAGTGAGAACACCAGTATTTATCTTTTCTCTGTCTGGCTTATTTTGGCTAACATGGTTCCTTCTGTCTCCATAGATGTTGCCGTAAGTGACATGAGTTTGTCTGTTTTGATGCTGAATAATATTCCATTGTGTACATATACTACAAATTTTTATCCATTTATTGGTTCTTGGGCATTTAGGTTGTTTCCATATCTGGGCTATCATAAACAGTGCTACAATAAACATGGGAGTGCAGGTTTCCTTTTGAATTAGTATTTTTGTGTCCTTTGGATAGATTCCCAATTCCCAGTGAAATTGTTAGATCATATGGCATATCCGTTGCATCCTTATTTTGAAAGGCTTTTCTTACCTATTATTCTCTATAGCTCTCTCTGCTCCCACTGAATGTTTCACCAATTCAAAACCTTTGAGCACACTGAAGTTTGATTACTTTTAATATATAGATAAGCATGAAACTTTAAAATGGACAACATGGGTTTCTATCTTAAAAATGTGGGGTACCTAAGAACCCTTCAGTTTTGTCTAATTAAATTTAATTTCTTGTGTAATTCAAATGCATTTAAATTCAGATAATGAAATTCTGTTGACTTCAGCAAATGCTCATGGAGTAGATATCTATTTTAAAATGGGTATTGTGCTAGTTCCAGGAGATGTAAAACATAGTAAGATAAGATACTCACAATTCTATACAATTAACTAATACCAATTTTATTTGTAAAAATCACCTCTATATTTCATATCATATCTTGCAATGAAAACAGTTTATCACTTGTAAGTTAGAGGTTCAAGGACAGCTTTTTAACTCCTATGATCAACAAGAGAGTTCACTGAAGGTAGGAAAATAATTTGTCTCCTAATATGCGTATGTTACCCAGATATCTGACTTCTTTTATCACTTTCAGTCAATTTACAATTGAGTAGTAACAACAGATATTTTATGGCAGCAACTCATAATAATAAAGGCCAGCTGCTGTCTTATTTCTCACTCTGAATAGTGTAAGCATATTTGAATGGCATGTGCCTTTTTAATTTGCCTATTGCTGTGTAAAGGGACAGCAACTAAATCTACTATATGACAGTGTTTTTCTATGTGTTTTAAAATAAATTTGAAGACTATCTTTCACAACTTAAAAATTACCTGCTATTGGTAAAAAATAAATAAAATAGGTGAGTCTTAAATACCTTTAGTACAGTTGTAAAACAAATCACAATGTGGTGTATATGATATTTTTATCCTTAAGTTATCTGTTTAATTTCATAAAATATTTTTTAAACCATATATTTTATAGAAAGAAAGAAGACTTTTCCCATTTCTCAAAATCAAAAAGAAAGTGATTTGGTGAAAGTGGTTCACTAATATGTCAACACAATGATATAAGATGCAATAATTACATTCTCATAAAAGACAAATTCATTTAGTAGAACAATGAAACTATTAGGTGACTATTTCTCTGAAATTTGAATTGTTTTTGAGTTTTTTTTTTTAAACTATTGTTAACGCTCCAGCAATTACTGGTGAAAAGAACTGTTACAGAGGGTCTCCATAACAAGGGGAGAGTCCATGTTAGCCCTACCTAATGAGGGGTGTTGTTGAACAGCAAGAAAAAGCTGGAGAAAATTTAGAGAAGACTGGGAGGATATAGGAGAAGCAGAGCAACACGAGGAGTTGAAATCCTGCTTACTTTACAGTTTTGGACTTGCATCAAGGAAATGGGGGACGTGGAGGGAGGTATCTCCGAGTCAAGACATATAGACACAGTTGGAATAGATATAGGTGAGAGATCTATGTGGAGGCTGACCACAAAAACCCTTAAACTTGATTTGTACTTTGAGTTTGTTCCTTTCATCCCAGACTTGCTTGGCCCTTTTTACCTTTGTCCTATGTTTCCCTGCCAGAAGGTACCTTATACTTGTGACTAACTTTTAGGCATCAGTGGCCCCACTTTGGGACAACCCATTTAGCTAGCATTTGTCCATGAGGGAATGGGTCCCTTTGGGTGTTTTATTGGAAGACTATTATGCTTTCTTCTTTCTCACCTGTCTTTTGCATGCAATTCTATCAAAATTCTCTCGTTTGCTTTGTCTTTATGCAAGTGAATGGCAGAACCCATTTAGAATATCTACCTCTGGGAAGTTTAGTTTGGGAAGTACCAGGGGATCCCTCAGTCTGTCAACTACCAGAATCACTGTTTCAATCTTTTCTTTTCTTTTTTTAACCAAGAAAGGCTGTTTAACTTAGATGTTAGTGGCTGTCATTCATTGAATAGATATCTGTCAAGTATGTACTGTTTCCTAGGCAGTATGTAACACTAAATTATTGTTATTTTTACAAATTTGCTTTCTTCAAATTTTTCCAAATTTATTTTTCTTCAAAGCAAAACAACCTTTTCATAAGTATACATTTTTAGGTCTGGATTAAAATGGAAAACTTAAAAAAATTAACTTTAATTTATGAACAATAGAGTGAAGACCTTCATGATGCTATATTAATTATATTTATACAATAAATTTATGACTCATTATTGATATTTTATTGCATTGTGACTTATACAATTATGCCTATGTTAGTTCATTAAATCTGATTGAACTAGAGCATGTGTTTTATGTACTTTGTAAGTAACTTTTTTCTGTGTTAGTTACTTCAACAGTTTTCACAAGCTTTCCACTTCTCCAAAACCAGATTTTATTTACCTTTTTTTGTTAGACTACTACTGTATCTTTACAATTTTTTCCTAGTTTTTGCCCTTTAACTTTTTATCTTAATGAGAGCTTATTTATATTGCCTTTGATAACATAGAGGTAGGAAACCAGCTGAAGAAATAGCTTCTAAAACTGTAAGTTAGGATCATAGTCACAGCTCTGATTTTTTTCCTACTCACAAGATACCTTTCTAAAAATCAATTAAATAGTTCATAGCACTTCCTGAGTTGTGGAACACTCTGATGTCCATTATTGCACATGATTCTCTCTCAAAAACTCAAAAAGTAGTTTTAATATCATTTTAATATTTTAGGATGATAATACAGAGGTACAATGAATTCCAACGTATTTTCTAAAATGACATAGTAAATGTTAGAATTGTACTTTAAGTATTCATATATTAAATACTATATTTTCTTCATGTATTATGACTCCTTTTTTCACACTACTTATTGAAATCAAATACTGGCATTTAAAATAATTCTATGCTGGATAGGGTTGGAAATGGAAAGCCAAACTCTGAAGTCTAAAGGTGATAAAAGTGCATTTCTATCATGAACTGAAGCATTAAAAAAGGTGTTAGAAATAAACACACCTTAGTAGTATGGAAGAAATAATATCTCATTCTGGGATATCCAGGGGGAAAGATACCCAAGATGAGATATAAACTGGCTCTTTAAGAACAGATGTGATGTTTTATTTTTAAAGAAATGGAAAGTGCATTCTGGGAATCAGCAATAAAATGAACAAATCAATAAGGTGGTAATTTCTCATTATCATGAACTCAAGTTTTTATGAAGTTATATGGTATTAATTTGGATAGTATTGTTCAAAAATATAGATTACAGACAGATAGCATAACTACTTATTATTGTGGAGAAAAAAACACAAGTTATTTAAGCTTTCTAAAGTCTCATATATATTATATATATACACAATTATATATAATATATAATATATATACATATATAATACAATTATATAGATATATAATTTTTAAATGCAGGTATAGCAGATAAGTCCCAGGCTGCTGAAGTATTAAAATGTGTGGAAGCTTTTAACAGAGTGACTAATAAGGCAAGTGTACTCAGTGGCAGCTGCCATTATTATTAGCTGTAGCATTCCTAGGTAGCTGGATTCAGGATGCTTAGCTAATGGCACTCTCCAGAAAGTATCCAAGCACCATTGTAACTATTCTCACTCATACTTCTAACATGATGTTACTCTTAATAAAAAAGCTGTATCGTCAGAAACACAAAGCAGAAGCAGCAGGCTACGCATGTTTACCAAGAGAGGAAACTGAACTGAACTGTGGGTTAAATGAAAACAAATTAAGCCCTTCCAAGAGTAAAGTTAACTTTGAACAGTTTCCTTTTCCCTTAAATTTTGCTTCTGTAGGTAGAAAAATATTCCAAATAAATTGATGGGAATTCTAATAAAAAATGACAGAAATAAGCCATGCTTGTTGTCTATCTTCTTCCATTGAACACACACACACACACACACACACACACACACACACACACACACACACACACAGTGGAAGTTATTTTCAACATGGCAAGAGAAGATCCTATCTGCAATCCTAAAATTAAAAACTCTTGGACAGAAAAAAGTAGAAGATGCAAAATAGGTACTACTTTTGTAACAGAGGTGTATGATGTATATATTCATATGGTATTTTAGCTATTTATATTTTATTAGTCTAAACATTAATAGCTATATATATGTAGAGAGAGAGAGAGGATCACTTCTATTTTTAGTAGGGGAAAAGCATTTGAAATTTTCAATCTTGTATATTAATGACATTGGTCAAATATTCAAGTTATAGATATACTTCTGATATTTTACCTTGCAATTCAGTTTTGTGAAGTGTTATATTATTAGAATGTTTGCTTTGTTATACAATTTCTAATATAATATATAATATAAACTAATTCTAGTTAGAATGATTTATTATAATTTGGAAAGATTGAGCTAAATTATCACTTTTATTCTTCCTGAAGATTTTCTAAACATATTAATATTTAAGGGGGGACATATTTAACCTGTAAATGACATGCATTCAGTTATGATAACAGAATGAATATAAACATATCTTTTACATCTCCAAATAGTGTTTTATATATAGAATAAATCAGTATATCCTTCTGCCTAGAGGAGGTATCCTCTTGATAAGCTGATTAGAAATTAGTGTTATGAATACATTAAAAATAGTCTTTATTCTTTTAAGTATGTGATTTAGATTACAATAAAATTGCTTCTAAAAATCATTCAGCATTTAATTAATATTTTATTCCATTATCCATTGTAATTCACCATTTGTAGTTGTAATCTACTATTACAACTGAAGATACAATATCCATATGACATATTTCTCCTAATAGAAATTCTTATCTTTTCTAAAATTATAGTTATTTATAAACTTTCTATATTATTTCCTTCAACTTTTTATATTCTTTTTATTGCTTCCAATGTTTTTTTTTAAATGTTCTTCCCTGAGTATACAAAATTCACATGTTTGCTAACCTAGCTGTTTCTGCTCAGTGCTAGGAAACTAACCTTTAGCCGTCTGTCTGGAAGGAGTCTGAGTGTATAAAACCCAAGTCATAAGTCTATTGTATTCACTCAACCAGACAATGATTTATACTGAATTATTGAATAAAATGGTTTATATTTACCATTTGTCTTTCTGTTATATATGTGTTTGCATACATATATCTATATGGAGACAGAATGTAGGGGGAGAGGAGAAGGGGAAGGGGAGGGGAGGGCATGAGAGAGAGAGGTGACAAGGGAGGGAGAGTGAGGGAAGGGATTTCCTAAGTAGATGAAGCAAATATTTCAAAAAAGCATAGTAGTAACATTTTTTATACCTTAAACTGTTAGTTTACATTTAGCCTGTAATAATGAAACAATAAATCATAGAATGAATATAGACTGAAATTTCAGAGCATTTTTTATTTCATGCAGTCTTAGCGACAAGGTAAACAATTTCTACAAAAGCAAAATGCAGAGACAACATTCTCACCATTCCCATACTTGTAACATATTCTGTCCTACATAGTTTGCCCAGAATAAATGTTACACCCAAGTGAACATCAGTGTGGTGAGAAAACAGAACTTTCTGAATAAGACAATTTGCAACTCTGTAAATAGGAAGAATAAATACTAAAGAAGTGGTAATCCACTTTGTGAGATAGTGTTTTCTTATAGAGTATATTTAAATATGTTTGAAACTGTGAACCCTCTGGGGGAGTACCAATGCCTCATGACCTGAGGGAGTACCAGTGTCTCATGACCTGAGGTGATTACTACTAGCACTGAGCAGCTCTCTGGGTTCAGCATACTGACCACGAAATGGCAGAGAGCCTGAGCTCTTGGAGGAAAGACAATAATGCCCTGTCATCATTTCTTTAGCTATGGGGAGAGATTTCAGCTCTTCAGCTGTTTCCCTTCCTGACCAGCTTTCCCCAAGATAAATCTGAGATAGCACCATGTTTCAAGAAAAAACAAACAAAAACAGCTTCTGAATTACTAGAGCTGACATAGTCTTACCTAGGAAATGCATACTACTTAGGCACTGTAATCATAGTACCAGGCAGATTTTTGAGAGAGCAGGAAAAATGATCTCCCAACTTTTTGTCAAATACTTGTTCACAAAAAGTAGGATGCCCTTGGGAATTTCCCTGAGATCAGAGAACATGTTGCCTGTAGGCTTTAGTTATTTTAAAAAGGTTGAATATCCAATTCTCAGATGATGTTGAGTCTGTTAGAACTGTTGGGGGTTGAAGAAGTTATTGCTCTTTTTTCCCCATAGCATTGAAAATGGTTATAATGGCCAATTATTTGTTAGCATATAGTACTTGACTAATGAGATAAATGGCTACATTATCAAAACCTTATAAAATTGTTTGTAGGCATATTTACATGATCCTAGAGATTACTAAGATGAAAAAGGTGGAATTTCTAAGTTTTTCTTTCTAAAAGAAAACTGAGTTGAATTTTAAAGAGGTGTAGTGGTAACCTGAGGAGGTGAAAACCCTATGCAAAGAAAACTGTAAAACATTGCTAATTGAAATTTAAAATGACACAAAGAAATGGAAAGATATCCCCTGTTCATGTATCAGAAGACTCAACACTATTAAATGGGCTTACTACCCAAAACAATGTCATAGTACATTATAAAGTACCAAATAAGCTGTACCAAAAAAAACTACATTGTGTAGAGATGAGCCTTCTCCTCTGAATATATTCAAATTAAAATTTATAAGTGAAGGAAATTATTATTACATTGTGTTATAAGTTGCTGAGTTTTGAGGTTATTTGCTTAGCAGGAATACAATTAGCTAGAACAATTAGTGAGTGTTCATTGAATTTTACTCTATCCTTACAATATACTGTTAGGGTGTTGAGCAAACTCTACTGAGGTTCCTCTCAGCCCTCTTATTGACTAATTCTCAAGTTTGACCTATACAAATTAAAATCTCAACACAAATGATTTTGTCCACTCCCTCCCTCCCACATTAAACAATTAAATAAACACTAATATAGTTTCTATCAGCTCAAGGTTTCATCCCCAGGATAACTCCAGTTTCGCTTAAAATACCTGTTTAAGGAAACCAGGACTTCCGAAAGTATTGTTTGTTCTATGTTTGCTGTGCCTAACATCTGAAGATAGGCCTAAGAGTACCTTTTCTTACAATGTTTACTAAAAATGTTTTACCACTGTGAAATGGATATGTATGAAACAGAGGAATCTGAGATGTATGAAACAGAGGAATATCATTGTGTGTATAAACAGTATAAAGCATACATGATACATACACATATGCACACCTGCAGGAATATATATTTATATATATGTGATCCATAAAATAGCTAAATGCAGATAGACAGGTGTTGATATATCCCAGAGGGCTATAGAATATCTCCATCAAACTTTTTGGAAAAGTTTGTTAACATCATGAAAGTTGCTTTTTTATAATGCTATCAGAAAAGACAAGGCCTCAGTTTCCCAGTCCTGTAGAAGACTCTTCACTATTTGCCAGTAAGAAGACATAACTAGCTTAAATAGCATTTACATTGACCAATTCTTTGTGATTTACACTCAGTCACCTCTCTATCAACTTCAGTTTAGTTCATGCTTTACTCCCTTCTCTACTGCAACAGTACATAGTCAAAACATGTCCTTGTAGTATTTGACTTTAACTTTGATAATTCTAAGACAAGTAGATTTTACCCTTAAAGCTACTTCCTACACAAGCATAATGACCAAGTGTTCTAAGCTTAACATGCAAACAATGTAGAAATTATTTAGTGATAGCTGTCAAAAGCATAGAAAATAATTATTACAGCATATATGCTAAATATTTGATAAATTTTCTGCAGTACATACCATGCCTCTGAAAGCTTTGTGTTTTTTATTTTTTCAAAAATCTCATTTTGGCAGCTAAGTTTAACAGCAGCCTATAAGAGAAAAAAATTAAAACTAAAACTAGTGTTACATACTAGTCAAGAAGCTATTAGTATTTTAGAAGAGAGAAAAAAAATGGCCAGAACTGGGAAAGTATGACAAGAATAGAGAGGACACAAATATGATGAAGTAGGTGGAGTCTAGAAGAGCCTGAGGTTATGTTTAACTTTCTCTAGCAGGTTGTTAGTGACTCCCAGTGACACTTTATGGAATGGAAAAATAGTCAACTAAAAGCCAGCAAGAAACCAGTCAGCAGCTAGGTGGCCAGCAGATGGCAGAGAAGAACATGATTAAATACTGGGATATGTTGAATCTTAGGGACTGGGGACATATATTTAATTGTCAGCTAACTGTCAGACTATATATTCAAGTCTGTAATACAGTAAGAGATTTGTTGAAAGACTCAGATTATAATATATGATATTATAATATATGATATTGAAAGGAGAAAGTTGAAAGGAGAAAAAATGGAGATCAAAGAGCAGAGTGTATAAATGGAGAAGTGGGTCAATGGTTGGAACACGGCAAATATTAACACAGAAAAATTAAATAAAGAATATACACTAAGAGAATGACAAACAAAAATCCAGCAGAAACGAGATATAACATTATAGAATCCAAGAAAGCACATATTTAAAAATAATAATCAGCTCCTTCATATAA
This sequence comes from Uropsilus gracilis, assembly GCA_004024945.1. NCBI lineage: Eukaryota > Metazoa > Chordata > Mammalia > Eulipotyphla > Talpidae > Uropsilus > Uropsilus gracilis. The sequence goes on from PVHY01007980.1 coordinate 38,737, forward strand.
GATGATCTAATTAGGTAGGGATCAAAAATAAAATTTAAAGGGCTTATTGATTTGATAATGAAGTGGTTGTCAGTGACTTTAACGAGAATAATTTTAATGAAATAATACCAATATGAGAGTTAGCTTTTCTACAAAGCAAATTTCTTGTGGATATCGTAGTGTCCAACAACAACCAAGTATTTACCTCATAAAGTTGCAGATTAACAACCTTGATTGAGCTCAAGTAAATCAGTCTGCTTTGCCAGACTTGTTTTATTTCAGTTGAGATAACTCATGTATCAGCTGATAGGTTTGGTGACTTGAGGGAGTGGGTATCTTGCATAAAACCTCAAATCCTCCAGCAGTCTATTACCATCTTGCTGCTTTTAAGAACATAACTTCCAAAAGTAAGAAGGGAAATGCTCATAATACTGTGACACTATATCTACCAAAGCAAGACTCAAAGTAGCTCCCATTCACAAGTGGAAATGAACTCCACATCTTAATGGGAGAAGCTCAAATGAATTGCCACTTCATAATCTCAGTACCAATAGCATTCTTAAATTACTAGTTATCTGCCACAGATGCATAATTTTATCAAGAAAAATGACTTCAAATATAAATAATTATATGTCAATAGAGTAGACCCAGAGGAAGTGTGCTGAGTCAACGGGCAACCTGGAGAGACCCTCAAGTGCCTACCTCTGAGGTTTGGAGGGGAAAGGGGCATCTTTGGACTGTGCTTAGGACTGTTGGGCTAAAGGGTGACTGGAATAAAACTTGTGGCTTTAAAAAGAAACTTTTCATTTCTTGGTTAACTTTCCTTGTTAATAGTTTTCTTGGTTAACTTTCCTTGTTAATAAAATCCCTTGTTAAACTGCAAAAAAAAAAAAATAGAAAGAAAAGAAAAAAAGAAATGAATGTTTTCTTAAATGCATACAATAATTAAAAGTGAATCAAATGGAAATAAAAAAAATATTATAAACAAAGAGACTACAAGAAGAATGAATCAGCAATCAAAAATCTCCTAACAAAAATTCAACATCATATGGTTTCAAATTGTACCAAACAAGAATTAATGCTGCTCAAGCTCCAAACAAAAATTAACACTGCTCAAGATCTTCAATAAAATAAATAAAATACAAGATGAACAAAAACATCCAAACTCATTTTATGGAACCAAAATTGCACGAGGAAATAAAAACTTTATAAAGCAATATCCTTTATAAACATAGCTGCTAAATTCACTAGCAAAAATTTAGAAAAAATATCTGACAATACATTAAAAGGATCATCCCATGTCATGTGCAAAAAAACCCCACTCCACTGAATGAGAGAAAATATCTATAATCATATATACAAGAAAGGGCTAAAATTCAAAATCTACAAAGAACATATACAAACCAACAATAATAAAACAAATAACAATTGAATAATTGTCAGAAGAGAAAAACATACAGTTCTCCAGAGAATGTATACAGAGGGCTCACATAAAAACACTCAAATTCACATATTGTAAGGAGAATGCAAATCAAAACAAGAAAATGAGATGTCACCTCACGACTTTAGAATGGTTATTATCAAAAAACAAGAAATAACAACTTGATGAACACATGGAGAAATGGGAACCATTTCTAAGTGTACCATTAGTGGAAATAAAATGGGACTACAAACTATGGAAAACAGAATAAAGACTTTAGAAAATTGAAAACATAACTGATCCAGGGAGTCCAGTTCTGCTTATTTATTTTAAGAAAACAAAATCACTACTTTGTAAAGATGTATATACTCCATGTTCACTGTACCACTATATAGAATAACAAAGAGTTAGAAACAATCTAAGTGTCAAAAACTATAGATAGATAAAGAAGTTGTAGGGTGTGTGTGTGTGTATCCATATATATATATATATGCATATTATTTAACCATAATAAAAATGAAATTATTCTCTTTGCATCAACTTTACAAATGGAAGGACTTTGAGGGCATTAAGTAGATGAAGTTAGAGAGACAAAGACAAGTTTTATATGATCTCACATGTTGAATCTAAAACAAAGTGATCAGAAAAAAGCAAATAATCAAAAGAGAAAATACAAGCTCAAAGATAGAACAAACTAATCATTGCCAGAATCAAGGGGTAGGGGCGAGCAAAATAGGTGAAGGGAATCAAAAGTTTCAAACAGGCAGTTAGGAAATAAGCAAGTTCCAGGTATATAATGCTTTAAAAAAAAAAGAAAAGAAAAGGAAACTAAGGTCTCATTTATCATAACATGTATGTTTATTTAAAAGGCATGTTTAGAAGATTTCTTGTTTCTAGTAATGAGAGGACTATGTTATTGGGATATACGCTCCTGTTGAAAACAACTGAACTATTATAAATGATATCCCTAAAAGTAAACAAATAATATAACAGTAAGAAATTACTAAACCAAAAGGGAAAAATAACAAACCCAGAGATTTATGCTAGCACAGAAATTTATTTTGCCTTGAAGATATCTGACTTCTTGATAGAGATCTTCTGAGAATTGGACCAAAATGAAAGTACAGTATCCAACTAAACTGGGTAGTCTAATAGAACTCCTCCTTCTTGGTAAGTGAGACCTTAAAGATTTTTACCCTCTGGCTAAAGGTGAACCTGAAGTAATACAGTCTGGGTAGAATTTGCATTCAAGTGTTGAATTATCTGTATCATGTCTTATGCTTGATGCAAGAGTGGACTTTCTCTTTGAAAAATTCTTTGTCAAATTAGTCCCCAAAATAGTTTTTCCAATGGAATATTTTTATATCAAAAATTATATACATATATGACTATTACATTAAGCAACAAACAAACAAAATAGACAAAATTAGATACCAGAAACAAAGACATCAGATATTGAAGTAGAGAGCAACAATGAAATGAATTTCTGATATAATTAAATATATATGCAGAGGATTCAGACTTACAATATGGCAAGACAGGTTTGAAAGGAAACAAATAAAACTTCTGAATAAAATAATGGAAGCTGCAATTCCTATGAATGAACTAAGTAAAGCTAAAAACAAACTGGCTGTATATGAACACAAGTTGAGGTGATGCAGGCAAGCAGGCTTCTCCCTGAACACAAACAGAAATTAACTATTGTTCACATGTAAATCTTACCAGTTAATTGCCAGAATATCTGGGTTCACACATCCATTTTTACCCTGGAAGTGGTTGGTTAGTTACTAAATAATTGGAGCAGAGAAATAGGAAGGTATCTGTGCCCACAGTTATGACCATTCCTGGTAAAGGAAGAAACTAGGGGAGATTAGAGGTGCATTCAGGCTGGCACAGATGAGCTCTGCAGTGGGTATGAATAATAAGTTGCATGCTCACTAAGACATGGACAGTATGATTAGTCCCATAGCATTGAACTGGTAATAATATGAATGGTAATAGAGTTACCACCCCCATCCCTCTGGAAGTGAGATTGGAAAGAAATACATTGGGTGCTCAATGATAAGGAAGCAGGTCCTTGGAAAATAGACTGTAGGTATGTTACAGTTTGCTCTGCTCATGTAGAGAGAAATAGGAGCATGGGTCTCTTAATCTCCCCATGCCAAGACTAACTACTGTACCAAGGCATTTATGTTGTTATCCCTCATATTCTCCCCTCTATCTTACAGATAAACAAGAAAGATCCCAAAATGAAATACACATTACCACCTACCAGGAAAGAAGTCAAGAAACATGTGGGTCAACCCAATGAACATATGATGCAGGAGTTGAAAGAGTAAAATGAAACAATAGAAGCCAAGCCTTATGGTATATAATTGGAGGAACTGAAAGGCAAAGTACTTAAAAGAGTAACCATGAATAAAGTAAATGATGTTTGAGACTTTCAATTAACTATAGAGAGGCAGAAATAGAATATCAGAGAAAATATCCAGGAACAGAAATAATTCTTTATCAAAGAAATTATAAAAAGAACTCAAGTAGAAATAATGAACATGAGGGCTATAATTAATAAGTTGAAGAAAACTATAGAAAGCAGAGTAAGTACATTTAATCTTACAGAGGTAAGAAGTAATCTATCTTTCTATCTATCTCTATATATAACTCAATTGTAAAAGAAGAAATATGTAAGATTTAGAAAACAAAGGATAATCAGTATCATAAAGGTCAAGAAATAAACAGGATCCATATTTTAATAAATAACAGTGGAGAATGTCCCAAACCCAAGAAATAGTGGATCACTTCCCCAGTCTAGTCACAAATAAGCAAGAATCATACAGAGCAGTGGATTTCTTACTGTTAAACTACTAACATGATGGCCCATCATTGATAAGTTATCAAAAATAAAAAACAAAAACAATAAAAAAAACAAAGAATGTCTGGTAGGAAATAAAAAAGCATGTAGCATACAGAGAAAACAGGCTTTTCTGAGACTTAGTGGAAACTCTATAGATTACCAAAGGGATTGACATGTTTATGATTAAAAACAAAACAAAACAAAATTGCCACTCAATAACATTCTAACTTGAAAAAATATTATTCAAATATGATGAAGAAAGAATTTCCAAGACAAACTAATAGAAACACAAGTTTCAAGTTCTTCTACAGAAAAAAGAAAATCGATAGAACACAAAACACCAGCACAATTGAAAAAACCACATTGACACATTGACTCAAAAACATAGACAAGAATAGCATGAGATGACAAAACATTAAAGGGGAGAAATAAAAAGCTATTTTTTGATAGTGACCTATTTATGAGTCAATATTAGCAAAAAAGAGACAATTTAAAATAAAGTTTGATGCAACCCATATGGTGAGTGCAAAACAAAAATGAAAAAGAAACTTGAAAGAAGAAATGAAGAAACTGAGTGAATCACCTGAAAAAGCCTTTCAAATGAAAAAGAAGACAAAAAGTCATAGCTAAAAAAACAATAGAAAGAGAAAACAAAAAGAGAATGGGAGTAATTAAACCCATAAAACAATAATCAACAACTATAAATAAAATATTAATATAATAATTATTATTAAATAACAACTATAAATAAAAAATTATAAATAAAAATATCTGAACTCTGATCAATCAAAAGATACAGAACACTAAGTTAAATTTTAAAAGCATGACCCACCCTGGAGTTCCACTTCAGATTTAAAAAGCATAGAATTAAAGTGAAGGCCAGAGAAAGGTATTTCAGGAGAAGCTCTTTCTATATTTTTTAGCCAAAATATGTAGTTAGTGACAATAATGTGTAATATATACCATTAATAAGTATCAAAAATGGTATGCCTAAATGAGTATTTAAGAAATTAGCACCAAAAGGAAATAGAAAAAAAAAATAAATGTGTATGTGCTAAACAAAGTGTTTTTCAGTGACAAATCAATGAAAATGTAAAAAGGAAAATAAAACATTATCTGGACACAAATGATAATGAAAAAATGTACTACCAGATGTTCTATGACATTAAGAGAGATGTCATAGCACTACAAGCCACATCAACAAACAAGAAAAGTTTTCAATGCACAACCTAAATTTACATATGAAAGAACTAAAAAATGTACAAACAATCAAAAGTAAGTAGATGATGTAATGAAAATGTGAGCAGAAAGAAATAAAAGAATAACCAAAAGAACAATGCAAAGTATCAATGCAAACAAGAGTTGGCTCTATTGAAAGAAAAGTAAAATTGGTAGACATTAAGTTAAACTAAAAAGCTGAGATAAAGCTCTAATCAAACAAATCATCAATGAAAGATGTGAAGGTTTAACAGATACCACAGAAATAGGAAGAACCATAATAGATTGCTATGGACATCTATTTTTAAGTAAACTGGACAACCTGAAAGAAACAGACAATTTTCAGAACTGTGCAACCTTCAATTATGGAATCAGGCCATAATAGATATGTTGAACAGACCAATCACAAATACAGAAACTGAAGTAGTAGTAAAAAGTCTACCAAAGAGATAACACTCAGGACCAGAGAGTTTCACAAGTGAGTTCTAGCAAATCTTCAAAGACAAACTAATAGTAATCTTTCTAATATTTTTCAAAGGAAAAAAAATGAGAAAAAGGGAATGCTTCCAAACATTTTATGAGTTCAACATTAGTCTGATACAAAAAAGCAGTCTAAGATATCACAAAGGACACTACAAACCAATAAAACATAGATGTTTAAAATCCTCAATAAAATCTTAGTTAACAAAATTCAACAATATATTAAAAGGATGATATATCATAATCAAGTAGGATTTATTCCATAAAAATCATATGACTTTATGCAAAGATAGTATCAACATTATATCAACATTATTTATAGTATCAACATTAATTTATAATAAAAACTCTAATAGAATGGAGGCAAAGGAACAACCCTCAACATAATAAAGACCATATATGACAAACTCATAAGCTGAAATATACTCAATTGTAAAAACCTAAAAGTTTTTAAGACCAGAAACAACAAAATCCTGACCGCTTTCACTATTATAGATTAACAGTGATATTGAAAGTGCTGACAAGAGCAATAAGGCAAAGCAAAATAAATGAATGAATGAAGTAATAAAAATTTTAAAGTAAAGCTATCACAATTTGCATATTGCATGATGATGCATATAGAAAATCCTAAAGATGACACACCAAAAATACTAGCTACAATAAAAGCATATCAAAAAATGCATGGTCAATTCAATATATAAAAATTTGTTCGTTTTTTACATCAAAGAATTAGAGGAAAGAGAAATAATACAGTCCAATTTAAAATTACCAAAAATGAATCAAATTTGGAGTAAATTTAATTGGTAAAAATATCTGTAAAATGAAAAAAATTAAGACCCTTTTAAAACAAATAAAAAAAGACAAAATGAAATAGAAAGGTATTCTTTAGACATGAATTAGAAGAATTAACATTATTAAAATGACCATATCACCTAAAATTTACAGATTTCATCACAATGACTATCAGAAGCCCTATGGTATTTTTCAAGGACATAGATCAACATTTTTAAGAGTCTGATAATTAAAGATCCTCAGTGAAATGAAGAAAAATGGAATTCTTATCCCTGACTTTAAACTATTATACAAAGTGATAGTGATGAGAGAGTGTGGTTTTGAAATAAAAACAGAAAAACAAGACAATGGAACAGAGATGAGATCTCAGGTATAAACCCACACATATTACAGTTAATCTATACAAAGGAGACACAACCGCACAATGGAGAAAGGGAAGCCTTTCCAGGAAATAGTTGGGAAACTTGGATAGTTAAGTGCAAATGCAACTACATTGATCATTATTAAACTACACACATAAAAATGAATTAAAATTGGATTAAAACCTTGGATGATACCTGAACCATACAATGCAAAGAAGTATCAAGAAGCAATACAATCTGTATATCAATCTCTCAACTGTAAAGGAAAAGGAAACAAAAATAACCAAATGGACTACATCAAACTGAAAAACTTTTGTACAGTGAAATAAAGCACCACAGAAACAGACAACTTAGAAACTGAAAACAAAGATACTTGCACCTCAATCATCTGACAAGGATTTAATCTCCAAAATATATAAAGTACTCATGCAATTCAACAAGAAAACAAGCAATCAAAATAAACATGGTCAAAGGAGGTAAACAGAAAATACTGTAAAGAAAACATGCAAATGGTCCATGTGAAAAAATTGTTCCATATCACTTAATGTAAAAGAAGTGCAAATTAAGACTACAGTGAGATAGTCCCTCACCCATCTGAGACTGACTTTTGAAAGACTGGAAATAACAAGGTAGAGAAAGGGTATGAAGAAAAAGGAATTCTCACATCCATTGCTTGTGGGATGTAAATTAGTCCAACATCACCAACATCTGTGGAAATTGTTACGGAGTCTTATAAAGCTAAAGTGGAAATATATGATCCACCAATGTCACTTCTAGGTATGAATCTAATGAATATGAAAACACTGTCAGAAGAGGCCACATGCACCCCATTGTTCTAGCAACATTATTCACAATAGCTAATACATGAGATAAATCCTTTCAATTTAATGTGTGAAATATAGAAGCTATAGTATATGCACAAAATTGAAGACTACATAACTATGTAACAACATGATTAGTGGTTTGTTTTTGTTACAGTATGATTGAGACTTTAAGTGAGTATGATAAATGCAACATGTCAGATGGTGAAAGACAATAGCTGGATGGTTTCACTCATTTGTGGAATATAAATTACCTAAGAATAAAAATGGATGAAACAACAAAAACAATGCAGATTCAGAGAAACAGAGTGGTTACTGAAAGGTAAAGATCATGGAGAAGAGGAGGACAGAGTGAATTATGTAACAGTACAGTGGCAGGGGAGTTTTGCTGGGAAGTGAATGAAACATACACACATGTCAAGGTATGATCCTATACTCCTGAAATTATATAGATTTGTACACAATTATAAATCAACAAAATTTGCTAAAAGAAATAAGGATGAAATAGAATATTGTAGAATTCAACAGAGAAAAAACAAAGGAGGGTGATATATGAAAGGGATTTGTAACAGTGAATGACACCATAACAGGGTCTAGGGTTTGTTATCAGAGTCTCAGCCAGAAAGAAGAGATTATGGAACAACAATACAGATATGACGTGAAAATGGCTGAGAGTATTTTGGATTTGAAAGACAGTAATCTGTAGATTAAAAAAAATCATAAAACAATGCATAAAAATTAAAAAATACCTATGCAACTAAATATTTCACATTGATACTAAATGGGAGGAAATGTTAAGAGTAAAATCTTTAGAAGACCAGAAACAAATAAAAAGAGAAAAATTATTTTCAAAGGAACAGTTAGAATGACAGCTGATTTCTTAAGAGCAACAATGACAGATGGTAGAGGAATAATCTCTTTAATGCGTAAGAGAGAATGGTTACAACCCAGAAAGCATTTAATGAATGTTCTAGGAAAAAAAGTGTTTTAGTCAAATAAAGGCGAGAGGGTTCATTCTGTCTGATTTCAGGGAAGATAAACTAAGGTTTGTACTTCAGGCTTAGAAGCATGATCCCAGGTATATCTAAAATATAAAAAGGGATAAAGAACTAGAAGAATATTACTGGTTTCAAATAAAATTTGATTTCTAGCAATAAGCAATGGACCAGATGTGACTTGCTAACCATTTTTTGCAGACCTCTAAATTAAGTGGACTTCAAGCATCGTTGCTGAATTCTTTCAATTTACCTCTATATTTAGGATAAAGAACTACAAGATGAATAAACAAGTTCATACCCATTCTTTAATGAAGTTTATTTTGAACTTCTCTGTCTCGTCATCAAGCTTCAACTCTTCATAAAGACATGAAGGTCCTTGTCATTTGATTTTTCCCTTTCCTGTTTGTCCACATGTCTCCCATTTCATCCAAGCTCACCTCAACTCTGAAAATTGAACACTGCTCTTCTGAGGTATAGCATACGCTTTGTTGCTGTGTACTGGATCTATCTATGTATGGATTATTTTCATTGTCATTTTCAGCCATCCTGTCTATTGGTAAGTCTTTTTGGACACTTCTCACAGGCAGCACTTCCTTCAGAAAAATGAGGATAAATTCAACTAATAGTTCCTCTGGACATCCAGATTGTTCTACTAAGTCTATGAGCAGAGCAGGCTACAAAGTATGTCCTCACCGTATTTTTCTATCTTTCACAGGAAGCTGTGACTTCTTTAAAGATTTCTTATGTCTGCCACCCAGCTTGCTGAAGAGTGAACACTCAAGTACTGTATGATTTATAAAGAATTATAAGGTGAAGCAAAAATGAAAAGAATAAGACCTCACCAAAATTGAATATCCTTAAATTCTAATAAAAGCAGTCTAAATCAAAATGATCAAGTAATCCATACATTTCTACTAAGTGTGATTATTAAGAGATCCAATTAATCAAAATATTACTGTATAATAATTATGGTGTTACTCTTTTAACAATTTAATTAATCACTTGAGTAATTTAAATTATCTGTTATATTTAAAGGTGTCTACAATGTGAATGAATATGTGGAAATAATGGGAATTAATTTCCATTAATGACAAAATAAACTATTAACAAAAGTTCAGTATTTGAAACAAGTTAAATATTCATGTCAGTTGATCAATTAGAGAATTAGAGGTATGTATTAAAATTTCAGTGCTACTTAGGTTAACAGTCCTTTAATTATTTCAACTTTTATTTCTGAAATATAATTCTTAAACTAGCCTTTATGCATTCTATATATATTGTTTATTTTTTTTAGCATACTTCTCAACCAATGTTCAGTAAGCATTGCTTTGTACAACTAGCATTTTTTAAAAAATATCTGCCTATATCTATTTCACTGGATCACTGTTTTAAAACACATAATCGAACAGCTAGTGTAATGTTTTCCTTTAATTATTTTTAGAATAGATACCTTTAAAACAGATCTCTAGTATTCTCTTCTTTCATTTTAATAACTAATTTCTAACCATGATATGTTTATGATATTTATATCAAAATATAATTTTCTTTACTACTTATTTCACTAATGTTTAACATTTTCATGTAATATGGAGTTAATTTAATATTGACTAGTGTGAAATGAAATCATTTGGTGTTCATTAGAATGTCACATAATTTCTTAAATGTTTCATTATAATTTAACAATACTTAATAGGTATTAAAAGCAAACTGTTATCTAAGTATTTGTCTTAGTTCTGCTGGTTTGCTTATGCATTTGAATTTAAGTGAATTCAAATTCACTTTTGAATATGACTGTCTCAGGTCTTTATTGAGAAGATGTTACTTAGGTTAACAATCCTTTAGATTATCATCTTTAGAGGAGTTATCTTGAGGGTGACTCGGTGAATTAAAGGACTAAGATTGTTTCTGCTTCAGTTCCACATTTATAAAGATTAGTTTGATGTTTTTAGGGTAATATTTTGACTAAAAAAGAAACTGGCCAAAATCTTTCTCTTAGGCATATATCATCTATAAAGTTGTTAATATATTGAGCCACAGTTAATATTGATTTAATTACTTTATTGGATTGCCTATCAAGGTGGAAGGTCCTGAAATAGTAGATGAGAATCAGATGAGTCCTTTGAAAAAAATAAGTGGGGTAGCAAAATCTAGGACATTTTTCTTTGGATAAAGAGAATCAGTGTGTTTTTGTAAGATGCTACATCGACACTGAAAGATTGGATAAAATTGATTAAATATTATTTCTGACTTTATCAAAGCATTTCACTGTTTGGGGTCTGGAAATTTGAAAAATAATTTACATAGTTTAATAAGTAGCTTGGGCAAGTGGTTTGTACGTTGATTTTAATATCAAAATTAAAATTGAAATTTTAAATAAGAAAAAGCAAGAGGAAAAGAATAATTTGACAATTTGACCAGTTTATCATTAGAGCCAGATGCCAATTATCTGACCTAAGCAGGAGTGGGATTTTAAGAACTACGACTTCAAATTTATAGAGCATCTGATATGTTCATTGATCACATAATCCTTTTATTTTTATTATATATACAAAACTGTAATTATTCTCACTGTGACTAGTTAATGAATGGTGAATAAAATAGATGAAAACTTTTAAATATATTTAGACTGTGTGCAGTTTTATTTTAGATTAGTAGCCAATTACTTCATGTAGTATTTGGACCATTCCATTGTACATAAACACATAAAAGCTGCGCATATGAAAATTATCAGGCAACTAGCTGGTGGTTTTCATGGAGAGAATGGCAATGACAATCGTAGTGGTAGCCAGGATTTTCAAAGACTTAGCTGTGGCAGTCTCAGATAAGACTGAACCAATACAAAAAGGAAAATACCAGGTGCTAGCAAGAAATTGAAAAATTGAAGACTCCCACTGTTACTGGGAGACACACTTTTACAACCACTTCCATGAGCAATTTAGCAATATGGTAATAAAGTGAACAATTTTAGAATTTATATATAAAAATAAGCTAGCTATAAAATTGCTGCATAGAACACAAGACTGTAAGTACCAGATCAGCAGTGCTCACAGCTTCATTATTTATAGTTACTAAGTTATAAACAACCTAAATGAGGTTCATTGTGGGAATAGGGAGAATACATTTTGTTGTATTTGTAAAGAGGTGCCTGAAAATTAAACTGTCTGAAAATTAAACTGCCAAAAACAGACTAAAAGAAGACAGACACATTTATTTAACATAAATTTTAAATGATACAGGAGACTTAATAAAGAAATAATGCCCGAGGGAATAGTTAAGCCTGAACATTTTTCTACTTGGTTTGATGAGTGGTGGACAGTTGGGAGAAATATGATAGTTCAAAGAGTGAGGTAAGTATAGTAAAGCTGGGATTTAGTAATACCTATTTGTTTAGATTCTTCTGAACATACACCTGTCTTCAGAGACAGAGATGTACTTTTTCTCTAGGTAAGGGAGGTACCTCTCACATGATGGTTTCCTGATCTGTTTTAGGGGAGAAAATGGTCTGATTGAATGAAGATCAGGGTGACATTTTTATTTCTGCTGTTTTCTCAAATTCCCTCAAATTTAAAATATGCAATATATCAAGGTATATTGGGCTTTATTCTGGAATTTCATGTTCTGAACTCCATCACTGTGATGAAGTTGGAATAAATTAGTTATCTCTACCAACATAGACAAAACTCAAAAAAAAAAAAAAACTGAGGAAAAGTAAAATGTACAGTATGCATGTAATATAAAACAAGTTAAATAAAGGTAGTAAAACTGTAATGACATCAAACAATTTTACAGATGTGTGTAATGAAAGTATAGATTATGTATATATGTATAGGAAAAACATTCAATGATATTGGTTTCAGGGATTTCTTCATGAACTCCACAACAAAGGAAACAAAAGCAAAAATAAACAAATGGGAATACATCAAAATAAAAAGCTTCTGTACAGCAAAAGAACAGTGAAACAAAACAAAAAGCAAGCAAACAAACAAACAAAAAACACCCTACCAAGTGGAAGAAAGTATTAGCACATAATGTACCTGACAAGGGAGAATGTCCTAATCATACAATTTAACAACAGGAAAACAAATAATCCAATCAAGTGGGCAGAAGAACTACTAGGCACTTCTCCAAGGAAGACATGCAGATGGCCAACAGGCAAATATAAAAAAATAGTCATCATCCCTTACCAGGGAAATGCAAATCAAACCCACAATGCCATATCACCTCACACCTGTGAGAATGGCTCATCTCAAAAAACAGAAACAAGTGTTGGCAAGACTATGGAATAAAATGTCTTTTCAATATTGCTCATGGAAATGCAAAATGGTCCATCTTTTATGAAAATACAGAACTTGTTGTCAAAATATTAACAATAGACTATCATATTATCCAGCAATCTGTCCCCTAGGTAGTCAGTCACCTAAAGAATACAAAACAACTAATTTGAAGAGATAAATGCACTCCCATTTTAATTGCATCACTGTTTGCAATAGACCAGGCACGGTGGCACATGCCTGTAAACAGCAGCCTAGGAAGCCATAGCGGGGACCAGGGGTCGCGGTTCAAATCCGGCTGGGGCAATGTAGCAAGATCTAGTTCCAAAAAAATAGCTGAGCATGATGGTGCGCACCTGTAACCCCAGCTACCTGGGAAGCTGAGGCTGGGGATTGCTTGAGTCTGTGGTACCCCGGGCAACATGAGCCTGTGGTTCCATGGGCAAAAATAGCAAGACCTAGACTAGATTATATCTATATCTATATCTATATATCTATATCTATATATCTATATCTATATCATCTATATCATCTATATCTACAAGAGCCAACATATGGATATAACTTAAGCACATATGACAGGTGAGTGAATACAGATATGATATGTATACATAATGAAATACTACTCAGCCATTTAAAAAAAGGAAATTATTTTTCATTTGCAGCAACATGGATGAAACTGGAACTGGAAGAGATTGTGCTAGACAATATAAGCCAGAAAGAGAAAGATAAATTGTCAGTGATTTCAAGACAGTCTAGGCACAAGAAATTGTGAGCTGGTAAGATAAGAGTTGTCCTGTATCTTGTTTAAATGTGACTAAATCATGAACCAAAGGACCCTTCAAAACAACTGGCCCAGCACATTGACCATAAGGTGATCATTAAAAATGATTTAAAAATGATTTAAAAATCATTAAATCCTGAGTACTAATTATTTCAAAATTTTTGCTCTCCTCCTCTCTCTCCACCATATATATACATATATATATATATATATATATATATATATATATACATACATATACACACACACAAAGTACTGGAGCAGGACAAGGATGGATGCAAAGAAAGGAGCTCAATAGATATGCTGCAGAATTATTGAGACATTTTGGTAGAAGTTATGACAACTTCCATTTGCAGTGGTATAAACCTGCACCCCCAAAACATACAGTAATGTTAAACAATTTTATCTCAGTAATCTTAATAAAAATATACAACACAACAGTAAAACAGAAATATTCCTTTTATATACATTCCTGTTCATTGTTATACAGGGGGAGAAAAGAGTCTCAACTATATTTCTACTATTAAACTTAAAAATTTAATTATCCATTTATCCATTAACTTGATGAAATCTTATGTTAATCATAATACTTAATAATGTTTGTAACATTTTATTCTTATGTGAATGTCCAAGATATTTTTAATTCCAGCAACAAAACACAAAACAAACCTAAGCAACACATGCAGTTAGGTAACTTGAGAACTTTCTCTATGAATGTTATCATACGAGCTCTTACAGAAACTCTTCTCACTGTGTGCTTTCTTTTCTGAAAACTGGTGTGTTCTTTTACTACCTTATCATCTACAGTTGATGAGCCTAGATATTTAGCTGTTTTCCCCCTACCTCCCCTATCTCTCCAACTGTGATCTCACATCTTATTTTGGATAACCCAAAGGAATCTCAAGCATTTTGTGTTTAAAACATAGAGATACCTGGAAGAGAAATATTGGTGAGAGACAATGGTATAAAGAAAATGGGTTAAAATCAGTTGTCTTTCACTCTGCACACAGAGGAGATCCTATAACCTTGAGATAAGCAAACAACAGATGGATCTGGTGTTTCTAACAGTGTATCTGTTGTGTGGCTTGGGCACTGAACAGTGTAAAGAGGAACTAAGAGAAAAGTAGTAGCTGTTTAGCCTCAAATTAGAGTTTCTTTTGTTGCCACCTGCTTGCCTGCATGTATGGTGTTCCTTGTCTCATAATAAAAGGCACCTTGGATATAAAAAACAACAACAACAAAAACAACAACAACAACAAAAAAAAAACATAATACTCCATTTCAAGTGAGAGATTTATTCAGTACCCCCAATTTTATGGGTAGAGATATCTTTCATCTCATCACTCATTATATATTTAGATATCACATGCAGGTTTCTCATTGTTTCTCATTGTTTCAATCCTCTTGTTTCTACCCCTAAAATAGTACATATATAAATATACTCTTGATGCAAATCCTCTTGTGTCTTTCTTCTAAACAGATCATAGAATTCTGCTGTTCTCTACCTCCAAAATACCACCTTAATTCAACATACTGTAATCTCTAATTTGTACATCTTCTGTTACTAGGTAAATGTTCTACCAATACCTTATATGCTTCCCTTCTACTTGTAATGTTTCATTTGCTTCAATTACCTATACAATTACATATATATATACATATATAATATATCCCACTGTAAAATATTTCCTCCTGTTAAAAGTAAGTTATGGAGTCAGCAAACTTCCTTGTTTTTTTGCAGATTCATAACTCTCATATTCTGCAGTTCCACTATGCCATTCTATCATTTTGCTTTATATGTCTTAAATGTTGTAAAACAAAGATATTGCCACCAAAGTAGTAAATGGGTTGACTTGATTTTGATCACTTTCATTTTGCCTATTTGTAGTGTGTGCCAAAGAAAATTAAAAACTATAATTCAGAAGTAAATTCATTCACACTGAATACATCAACTATACTCCATCCTACCCATATGTCTTTCATTTTATCTGAATAGCCTTTGAGTTGTTGAATATGTTTTTAATAACTTCAATTTATAGATGAGGAAACTAAATTTATAAGAGATCCAGTGATTTTCCAAAGTCTCTCAGAAGAGAAATATTAAATACTCCATTTGAAGTTTCTAGTTCCAAATTCCCTGTTTTCCTATAGGTTAAGTTTCCTCCAAATAGTGGTGGGTCAGGTTTAGTCAATGGCAGAATTGTAAACAGAATGAGGCTGATCTCTTATTCAAAGTTCAGAAGGCACTTCCACCATTCTATTTCATTTTGAACAATTTTGAAGAAGAGATGAAAATTTTTTTTCTGCCAAAGGCAGACTCTAATACAGTGGTTCTCCATATTGACTATGGAGTCAAGCATGAATTGACCAGAGGAAATTTTAACTAATTTTAACTAAATTTTAATGGAGTTTCTCAAGGTGGAATTCAAATTTTAATAGCTTTAAAGCTCTCCAGAGGACGCCAATGTGCAGACAACACTGGGAAGGACAACTACTTTTTATTAATCATTTTATTGCTTATATATGCATGCATGTATGTATACATATATATGTACATATGTGTACATCTCATGACTGCATTCCTCAGGGTTCTCCCTCTATCCCACCCTTCAAGAGGCCTCCTCTCAATCTTCCTATATTCCTCCTTTCCCCACTTTCTCACTCTCCCTCCTCCTTCCCTAGCAACCTTTCCCAGATCCAAAGTGAGCTTATTTTGTTTTTTTCCTGGCCTTTTGCTTGTTATTCCTATATCCTATCTATAGGTGCAATCACATGATTTCTGAATTTTTATTTTTGACTTATTTCTGCTAATATAATTCCCCCTAGGTTCATCCATGTCATCACAAATGACTCATTTTTTTGTTGCTTTTGATTGTAGTGTAACATTCCATTGTGTAAATATACCACATCTTTTTCAACCATTCATCAGTTTGGGGGCATTTGAGTTGTTTCCGTATCTTGGCAATTGTAAATAGTGCTGCGATAAACATCTGAGTACAGGTGCCTTTTTAAATTAACATTTTTTAAAAATCCTTTGGGTAGATTCCCTGTTGTGGGATCACTGGGTTGAGTGGTAGCTCCATTTTCAGGAGCTTGATGAGCCTCCACACAGCCTTCCATAGTCGTTGGACCAATCTGCACTCCCACCAGCAGGTAAGAGTGTTCCTTTCTCTCCATATCTACATCAATACTTGTTGTTGCCCATTATTTATATGGGCCATTCTTAATGGTGTAAGATGGTATCTTAATGTGATTTTGATTTGCATTTTCTTGACTATTAGCGATGTGCAACATTTTTTTATATGCTTACTAGCCATCTGTATTTCCTCTTTGGAGAAATGTCTTTTTAATTCTTCTCCCTATTATTAACTGGGCTTTTTGCTTTGTTTTTGTTAAGTTGTGAGTTCTTTATATGTCTTTGTTATTAACCCCTTGTATGGAAGGCAACAATTTTCTCCCAAACAGTTGGTTTTATTTTGTTTTGATTTTTGTCTCTTTTGCTGTACAGAAAAATTTTAGTTTAGATGTAGTTTAGATGTAGTCCCAGTTCTGACTGTTTATGTTTTCTTTCGCATTTCATAGATGTGTCCTAAAAGGGATATCTGAAGTAAGTCTTAGAGAGTTTTGCCCAACTATTCCTCTATGTATTTTATGGTTACAGGTCTTTCATCCAAGTCTTTTATCCATTTTGAGTTGGTTTTTGTGCATGGTGTAAAGGAGTTCTCTTGGTTTACTTTTTTTTTTTTTGCATGTTTTCCCAACATCATTTATTGAAGAGGTTATATTTATTTTAGTGTATGTTTTTTGCCCCTTTGTCAAAAATTACTTGACCCTATGTGTGTGACTTTACTTCTGGGCACTCAGTTCTGTTTCACTGGTCTGATTGCCTGTTTTTGGTCAAGCACAGTTTGAATTATTTTTAGAATTGTATCATTATGTCTTTAAATGGAGTATACAAGCGAATAGTAAATTTTAGACAATAATTATCTTTCAATAAGTGGGGCAGTACCAGGAATATTGTGCTTACTTATATATCTGAAAGAGTTCACTTTCTTTCTACTTTATACATATCATGTCTGCTCACCATTAATGAATCCTTTCATTATACCACAACTAGGCAAACAGAAAACTTTAAACTATTTCATCGATACTATGTAATTTTTGCTGTTTTTACTATTTATACATTCTCCCCAAGATGTGTATATGTATATTTATTTGTGTGGATATATTTAAGAAAAGTGTTAATTTAATAATGGCACCAGAACATAATTTTCTGAAAATATTAGATTCACAATAGGCTCACAAAGAATGAGAATAGCAGCAGTCAGTAGAACAATGTTGAATGTACTATAGGCTGCTGTTTCAAGGGCACAGGTGAATTTAAAGCTGCTATACTCACATCTACACGCAGTCAAAATCACTCAAGGCAATAAAGAATGGCTTCTATGAATAAAATATAAGTCAAGATTGTTTCTTTTAAGAAAGAAGATATATCTATGCTAAATCGCAAAACCTGCTTCCAGGACTGTTCCCTATAGCGATGTTACCTGTCTGCTTGGCTTAGTCTGATTGTCATCCTCTTCAGTAGGGCTCTTGTTCAGATAACCATCAGGTAATATGTGTGCATTTTAAAAAGTATCTTGGAAAAAGGCATAAATGTGCATTTATTCCATTTCTAATCTGCACCCTATTGCTGAATTCTACAGTGTCTCTATTTTTTTGCATTCCCTCTATCTTCCTGTCCCTTGTAGATCCACTAACATTGTTTCAAATATGCACTGAACTTCTTTTATATGCACAAATAGGCAATTTCTCCTGCTGCTTTTATTCTTATGGTTCTTTGCTCTCTGGTCCAACCTTGATGTCATTGCCAATGACATTGAACAATTTGAACATCTTTTGGTCATTTAAGAAAAAAACTACTGAAAACTTTTTGTCTCCAGATTATGGTTCAGGAAACATTCTCCTCTTCAGATCTAAAAGGCTTGAACTATGGTGATCAGACCTTATGAAGACTGCTCCTCCTTCTGCCTCAACTAGACCCTCACCTGCTCCACCATATGGCATTCTGTGAGGCCATCGTTAGTACACACTGTGTGGGAGGTTGAGGAAGTGAAGAAGCAAAATGAAAGAAGAAAAATGATATGAAAAAAACAGGTGAGAATGAAGAATAAGGAAAAAGTAGGTAGAGCTAAATAATAAAATAATGTTTTATCTCTACCTTCTTGAAAAACAAGGACAGTTATGAATTCTAAGTGTTTAATTGGCAGCAACAATTGCATAAACATTGACTCATTAATTCATTTTTATGAAGAGAAAATAGTCATTTAATTGCAAAGCTAGGAAAGTGACCTTTTGTCCTTTATACATGTTAATTTTTGAAACACAGAAAATTATTGGCATTGATTTGGAAGATTTGTTTTTGACTGTCTGGGAAATTTATGCCTGAAGCCAAATATACATTTGATAAAATACCAAATTAGTTAATATACATTTTATCTAAAACTCAGCGAAGCAGAGGCAGTCCATGTCAATACTGTGAATTTAAAACACATTAAATTAACAAATTACTATTTCTACATCTATCCTTATGTTTAGAATTTCTAGCATTGATGAAATTAAATATTGTAAATAATGTCACCTTTTTTTGTAACCATATATCATTAACCACTTGAGCTGATGTTATGTTAATCAAAGGGTTAACATAGTACTAAATATGTCTGATCAATTATAGCTAATATTATTTTATGCTCATTATTAGAAACAAGGGAGTAGATATCAGATTACCTGCTTAAGCCGGTTGTGGTGGTGCCTGTCTGTAATCTCAGTTACCTGGGAGGCTAGGAAATCACTTGGGCCTGTGGGTTAGAGACAACCCTGGGCAACAGAGTGAGACCTAGTCTCAAAGAAAGAAAGAAAGAAAGATAGAAAGAAAGGAAGGAAGGAAGGAAGGAAGGAAGGAAGGAAGGAAGGAAGGAAGGAAGGAAGGAAGGAAGGAAGGAAGGAAGAGAGAAAGAGAAAACATATTTGCTTAGTTATATTTTAATTAACTTATGTGATTTGACATAGTTGTAAATAATCTAGTGCCTTCTATAAAGAATACATTTGAGGTATTGTTTACAAATTCTCTGTCATATATTTACTCTGACATTGATCAAAGATATTGGTGCCATCTATTTCTTTTTAGTTTAATCTAAAATTCAAAACACAATGTACTAAATGAGTGAAATATAGAACTTGCTTCTGTGTGCTCTTTAAGGACCAGAGTATGTTAAGAAATAATGACTAGCATTTACACACATAGCTGACAAGCATATTGCTAAACACAGAGATATGCAATGTCTCATTTGCATGAAGTATTATCTTTTATCAGCACATAATGCATTTCTCATTATAGTTTTATGAATTTTTGGGGCTTCATTGTGTTTGTTTGTTTTAAAACATCCACATTTTAACCTAATAGATTATGATGATATAAATCTGCCTGCCAGATTATTAAGCTCAAATCTATTTTATCTAAATTTGGACACTATAAACATACACACTAGGTTTGTAAACAAACACCACATTGAACACCCACTTATGGGTGAGCATGCTTATGTTATGCTGACTTTTCTGTGTGTGTATGTGTATGTGTGCAATATATAATATATACATGCATGGAAACATTAAATAGCTCTGGTTCACTTTTTCATTTTATACATGAAGGTAAAAAAAGAAAAGATTTTCAGAGACCAAGTAACTTGGCTAAATTCTCTAGCATGTTTAAGACATCATATTTAGATTATGTCAAAGTCTGTCTTTGTTACCACTATTGTAAACTGAGTAAAGGCTCTGTTAAGATGTAACCAATAAAAACATATAGATATTGAGCCTTTTGTTAACATTTAGTATCTTCTTGAAGGTCTTAAGAATAAATTGTAATTTTTTGTGAGAAAACAACAGAAAAGTTTGGAGATACTCACCAGGGTCTTCGTAGAATCCTAAGACTCTTGGATCTGGCTGAAAACCTTACTTTAGGCATTCACTACTCAATCTTTTATTTTATTTGGATCATGATACCCAATGTCTGGCAAAATAAGTATATTATCACTATTGTTTCTTGCACTGCTATTTCTTTTTTTGAGAAATACAGCCTGTGAGAATAATTCTAGGTAGCATTTTTTCCCTTTACTCATCTTCATAGTTTTAATATCCAACATAGCACTGAGCAGCAGGTATTCAATAATTATCAGTTGAAGAAATTATAGATTTTAGGAACATGTGGCCGTTTAGAATCAATTTGGTTAGTGCCATATGTTATTTTAACATTCTGTCATTACCATTTCCTTTAAAGTTGAAAGTAACTTTTAATTTTTGACATTTTGAAGACAAAATAATTTTAAATCAATTTTGCAATGTAACAGACACAATTAGTTCCCTAAATCATGCCTTAATTGTTTATTTAGACTGTGCAAATAACTATGTTAGCTCATTTCATATTTTTATTTATTTTCTTATACTTTGTATATCTGTGAATGTAACCTCTAGTAATAAAATAGTGTATAAGTGCAGTGATATAAAGGTGTATATGCATATACAAAGCATGAAAACGTGCAATCAGTGTGACAAATATTGCAACTGGTATTCATTCTAATAGCATATAATCTGGAACACGATAAACACAGAATGAGACATATATTCTAATAGATATTTATTTGTGATACATTTACTATGTTAAAAATGTCAACAGCTTATACCTTACAAAGCTTATATGCTTAATATTATAGTTAGTCAATTATGGACACTTGTCAAGTCACATAATTAGAATGATGACAGATCTACGCAGGTAATATCTGCTCATGTGCTATGGCTTATATAATTTAAAAGATTAGCCACTAAATAAACTCAGCATATACACTCATTCATTGGTTTCTTTTACTTTTGGTAAATAGAGTTTAATGAAAACTAAAAGTGCCCAATTAATTAGAAATTGAGCAGGAGATTGAACAAAAGGAGTGCATTAAGTACACATTTCTACTTTGATATTTCTAAAATACTATAAAAAGAAAAATGCCAGAGAAAAATTAGGATGGAACAAATGAAAATAAGTAAAAAGAAAAAGGGGTATTGTTACTGGTAAAATGGATATACCTATGTATACATACACAAACACATCTTCAAAAGGAGCAGTCTAGAAAACTGAATAATGTCATCTACAAACCAGAAAGTTTGATGAGTCTTTATAACTTGGAAAAAAGTTGAAACTATCTATGAATAAAACAAAATAAACACAAAAATCTAGAGTCCCAAACTTTTGTATTGTAAGATTATCTGGGAAATTTGAAGTACCCCAGGAGACCTCCTGTCTCAGAGTCCTTGAATGGTGAGCAAGAGAAAAGCCACCTAGTTATTCATTAGGGAGGTGATAGCAACAGATAAGCCATTCTTCCCTTAGATCTTCCCGACTTATATCAAGAGTTTGGCATTGAAGAGTGCACTTCAAACTTTTATTTTCCAATGAAATAAGATAATTATAGAACTCAGTGGGTTGAGCTGAGGAATAGAGGTAAAAAAGCAACTATTAACTCAGAATAGATTTTTTTTCAGAAACTCAGAAGACATTATATAATTATAACTAATATTCCAGGTATATGCAACTTTTTAATTAATATTAAATTAAAAATCAAAAATGTCAATAAAAAGGAATGACTCGTAGAGATGGAGAAAATAAGTATGGTGAAAGCAGGTATGATTTTTTTTTTTAGTCAATAACCATTTAAATTATATTTTAAAAATCATAGTATAAAATGCATACATTAACCATTTGTGCATAACTATCAGGAATTTGATGCAATATACTCAGAACCAGAAAAAGTGGGATGAGATGATCTATTTTAGTGATATAGAACAATTACAATTACAATCTCATCCAATCCAATGTCAGGAAGAAATGCTATTTAAAACCAAATAAATAAACTTCTATTGACCATTTATTTACCTTCTCAGAGTTAGTTGCTATTTGCTAGGTTGCCTCTCTGAGGTCTAGCTCTGAGTAGATTCTGACCATCTGCACCAGGTATGATGTTACAGTATGTTACCTTAATTCTCCCACTTGTACCCCAATCATTCCTCCTATCCTCAGATTTATAGTCCACATAAGTATAGTGAACTAAGGGTCCTTACTTAGTGACCAGATATGTTCAACTACACAAAACTAGTTGGAGTAAAAATAAATCATTAACTATTAGCCAGAATTGTGACCAATGGGCAATAGGAGTGGGTAGTGTCTAAAACTTTTCTCCCTAAAGCATGCTGTTCTGAATCAGTTTCTGGCAGAGTGATTCTGAAGGTCCAGGATCTTTCCTTCTTCGCAGTAGCTGCTCAGTGCCACCTACTCTTCTATCTTCTCTGTTTTGTTTGACTTGGCTTCACAGATTTTTCCTGAAATCACACTCTCTAATATAGCACTCTCTCTAGGTTCTGGGTACTGAAATCTCAGAAATACTAACATAGTAGGTACAAAAATGGTAAATAAGTTATATACCATTATTATAAAAACATAAGGCCTAATGGTAGGCTAAAAAAAAAAGGATGAATGAATAAATAAAGAAAAAGCTAAATTAACAGCAATCCAAAATCTAACTATATGTCATATGAAAATGAGCATAGAAATATAATATAAAGTATTAAAATAAAATAATAGGAAAAGTATATAGTGCACATTTTAGCACAAAAATAAACATTTCATAGCACCAAGAAGCCAATGAAGTCAATTATAAAAGTATAGAAGAAGATAAATGTAAATAGGACAAGTTAGCATAATCAGTAAAACAAAATCATAAAATCTTATATTCAAATAATATAGCACTGAAATACAGAAACCTAAGCTGATAGGAATATAAAGAGAAATTTACTAATTCTTAAATGTAATCTTAAATGTTATCAGTAAGATAAAAATATTTTTGTTTGGAAACATTAGCAGTTTTCAAGTAACTTGCCCTAGAAAGAAAATGAAAAATAAATTATAAAACACTATGTGAGATATATAATTAACATCAGACCAAAATGCTGTGTTCTTTCCTTCTCACACGTTGGCACTTGCAGTTTACTACTTCATCTGTATAAGATTTTAAATTTCAATATTGGACTCAATTTAAGTCTGTATTTATGATTTTCAAATTCCTTAACTTTTAATAGAGCATTGTAAATGTACATACATATTTGCTTAAATTGCATTACCAGATATCACTACAGCCCCCTCCAAAAACTGACATCACTTTTCCACTGCAAAGAGAAAATGAATGCTATCAGATTCAAATGCTCTTTGGATAATTTTGGCATAACTGAGAGAAAGTAAATGAGTCATTTTCATCATCATTTTTCTATGAATTTTTTTTTTTTTTTTGAGACTAGGTCTTGCTATTTTTGCCCATGGAACCGCAGGCTCACGTTGCCTGGGGTACCACAGACTCAAGCAATCCCCAGCCTCAGCTTCCAGGTAGCTGGGATTACAGGTGCACACCACTACGTCCAGCTATTTTTGGGGGGGTCTAGATCTCGCTACATGCCTCCAGCAGGACTCGAACCACAATCCCTGGTCCTGGCCTTGAATTCCTAGGCTGCAGCCTAGAGGCATATGCAACCATGCCTGGCTGTCTATGAATTTTTAATAACAAATATACAAACTATAAAAGTTTCCCCAAAATTCCTGTAGAGGTCAGGTGTTTCTTAAATAGGAAACTTCTTGTCTCATTATTCAACTATAAAAAAATAACAATACAAAACTGAATAATTGAATAATGATTTCTTACACTTAAAAATATTGCTAATTGCAATAATTCATATTACTGTGACTGTAATGACTGGAGAAAAATAAACAGAATTTTAAATATTAAAAGTGTCTCCAAGACAACCAAAGAGATTGTGGTTAATTTTTAAAGGGGAGTAGGCGTCAACAAGATATTTCTAATTTATCTTGAGACCTAAGAAGGAAACATGAACTTCAGAGAAATGATAAAATATTTGTTTGTAAATATACTATCTCTTCCACTTTGAATGTGCAATCTCTCCATACATTGTTAGGAAAATTTGTTATGGTAAAGGAGTTTGAGTAGCACCTCTCTCCACTTAATAAACATAACATGAATATTCTTTGGACAGGGCAGTTAATAATCCAGGATACACTCAAATGGAAAAGAATTTCGGGAGAGCATGTATCAGAAGAAGCTTGTTAGAATAATATTAGATGTTATGAATGGTTCCCAAAGTGCATCCAATTAAATTCTGAAGAACTGGAGAGAATGAGAGTTGATTGAAAGTTCATTTAATCACTTTTCTTATCCTCTATCTGTCTGCCTATCTATCTATCTATCTATCTATCTATCTATCTATCTATCTATCTATCTATCTATCTATCTATCTATCTATCTATCTATCTATCTATCTATCTATCTATCTATCTATCTATCTGTCTGTCTGTCTGTCTGTCTGTCTGTCTGTCTGTCTGTCTGTCTGTCTGTCTGTCTGTCTGTCTGTCTGTCTGTCTGTCATCTATCTATCTATCT